>CAUYQU010046729.1:0-151137 GCA_963574635.1 Cheracebus regulus
GGACCCATGACAACTATCTAAATCCACTTTGAAACCCACTTTGCATATTGATTACACAAATGTAAAAATCTGAAGTTAGATAATGTCCACTTGACTTGTGCAAAACAAATACAGGGATAACATGCGGAGAAATGCCAGATACGGGTGACAGGGAGATGGAGGCAGCAAATCACATTGCCATGTATGTACCTATGCAACAATACTGCATGATCTGCACATGTACCCCAGGACCTAAAGTACAGTAAAAAAATAAAAATAAATAAAAATTATATCACATACAAAATAAAATATAGCTCCAGATAATCCCAAATAACTTTTGTTACTGTGCGTTTTTCTTTAAATAATACTACTGCTGCCACAGGCTTATTCTCTTTTATAAAATATGATATTATCATATTGTTGCCTGAATAGACACACACACACAGACACACATACATACACACACACAGACACACATACACACAAACACACACTCACTCACAGACACTTAATGACTCTGAACTAACAGTGATTATTCCCTTTTCACTTTTTCCTCTCAAAGCATATAGAAGATCCTAGGCCTGCCTGAGTCAAGAAGATCTATCTTGAAATCTTAAGATGCTTGCTAAATTAACGGAAGAGAAACACAGCAAAATAGAATTGTAAAAGCTTACTTATACAAGAAAGTACTTCTCATGGTTTAACAATTTTATTAGAGCTATACATTAGGAGAACTCTGCTGAGATTCCTAGAAAAGAATGTCACCTATTCCTGACCCTCAGGTGGTCTTCATGGGTGGACACAGTAAATATCACCTGTGTGGCATCATTGAAAGGGCACAGGAGAGTTTTCAGAAGACAACCACATAACACCCAAAGATTCACTTCTCTTTCTACTACTGTTTAAATACAGCATTGATTGTCAGTGCATGACATCATATAACTATTTGAAATGAGTATAAGCTGTTGGATTGGAAGCCCTTTGCATCTGGGTATGAATTTTTACTGTGCACTGGGAAGCTACAGGAGCCTGTTTGCTCCTGCATGAACTGTGAAATACTCCTCTGTCTGCCTCACATAGTTGCCGTGTACAGTTAGTGAACCAGTTATCTAGTCCTTATATTCTGCTTTATTTATCCAGCACCACTCCTTCTCTATTCAAAAACATTCCTCTCCCTCCTGTCAATCTGCATTTGGAAAATGTTCTGAAAAATGCTCTTTCTTCCATCCCAGCCTTAGATTGATATGGCAGCTTCCACATTCTTTTAGAGTCCTAGATTATAATTAATGACCTAAGATGGGGTCCCAACTTTTTTTTTTTTAACTGTAACTGAGTAAATTAACTAAGTTTTGATTCTGTTCCTCTCTGGCAGCAAATCTGTAAGATGGCAGTAAGATGCTACTAACAGCAAGGTTCATGGTCATTCAGAATTTGAGTCCTGCCCATTTAAAAACATTATTAAAAGAGTTGACCATAGTCCCTTTTTCCACTTACTGACCTCACATTCTTCTTTCAACTAACTTCCACTAGGTTTTTTCCTCCACCTCTCTACTAAACATGTTCTTACCAAGAACATAATGTTCTCCATTTTGCCAAATTCAGTGGTTTCTTTTCTGTTCTTTTATTTAATGGCATTACAGCCACATTAAATATAATAAAAATACTCCTTCTGCCTCAAAACACTTTTGTTGCTGTTGTGGACTTCCATGACACCACCCTATCCTTTTTAGATATCAGATTCTTGGAGACTTTTTCTTAGCATCTTCTCTGGTTCTTTCTCCATTAAAGCTCTAACTGTAAGAATGCCAGCATAGGATCAAGATTGATCTAGCCCCCTTTCCTTTCTCTTACAATACTCTCCTTAGCTATCCTTACCAGCCCTTGGGCTTTAAATGTCATTGGCATGCTTGTGGTTTCCTAACCCAGAGCTTCCAGCTCTGACCTCTCTCTAGAAGTCCAGATTTATGTGCACAACTGCCCGCAGGTCATCTCTCTACGGATGTCTAATAGGTATCTCAGGGATCTGAATATCACTTTTAATTTCCCTCTTCCTAAAACTACCCCTTCTCTACTCTTGTCATCTCAGTAATACCAAATTGCCCAAGCCAAAACCTGGAGAAATTATTTTTAATTTTGTTTCACAAGTTCTTCTTCTTTTCTGCCTTCACTGACTGCTTCCTAAGTCCCTTCTTAACAAAGTCCCATATAAGGCCTGCAGTTCACACCTTCCATTTCTTATTCTTGAGGGCAAAGCTCATCAAAAGGAAGCCCTCCTGCAGACTTGAGTTTAACTCAAATACAGACCAATGATTTTTCTAACACCTTGACCTACAGACTTGAATTTAACTTGGATAGAGACCGAATATTTCTCTAATACTTGGTCCTACAGCTGCAATCAGGGCCACACAGGAATTGTTACGTGCTGCCTTTTGGGATGGCATCTGAGCACAAGTCAATCTGAAGAAGTTGTGACTGATGTCTCTGAACTCACAATCTAGAAGAAATGATTGCTCTCTCTCTCTGGGTACTCTGGACTCTGATCCTCAAGGATGTTCTCATTGTTGGATTGTTCTCCTCTGTAAAAGAAAGAACAAAAGCTGACTATTTCCTAAATTTTATACTGAATAAGCCTTTACTGCTTGCCTACTCTTATTCTAAGCATTCTACGTGCATAAACTTTTTAATATTTACAAAAAACCTTTAAGGTGGGAATTTGTAATGCAGCTAAAAGCTGCATTACAAACTATAAGAGAGGTGCTCATCTTTCACTCTGTGAGTTTGGGCTTGTGTTGCATTGCATTCTGTTGTACACTAAGGGCCTCATGGACACAGAGCCTGGCACACTAGTGCTAATAGCTAACATGTGAATTAACATGCTCAGAGTGATGGAGACAGGCAAGTGAATCTACCCTGAATATCACCATTGTAGGTTAAATTGGGTCCCTCTCAAGATTTATATGTTGAAGTCTAACTTCTAGTACCTGAGAAGGTGCCTGAATTTGGAGACAGTGTTTTTAGATAGGTAAGTAAGTTAAAATGAGATCACAGGGTGAGCACTAATCTAATATGACTAGGGTCCAAATATGAAGAGAAGATTAGGACACAGATATGAAGAGAGGAAAGACCATATGCAGACACAATGGGATATCGTAGCCATCTGCAAACCAAAGACAGGGTCCCCAGAAGAAATCAACCCTGCTTACACATCAATCTCAGATTTCCATCCTCCAGAGACGTGAGAAAATAAGGTTCTGTTATTTGAGCCACCCAGTCTGCGCTCGTTATGAAAACCCAAGCAAACTAACACAGTCACTGTGGTGCATGCCGTGAGCTCCAGAAATTCATAAGCCACTGTCACACAGGAGAATCACCCTCATCCAGACCCAGACATTGAAGAAGCCAGCAAAACAGAGGACACTTAGATGGAAGACAAGACAGAGTCTACGGCAGAAGAAGCATCTCACTCATTCTATACATATGGCATTACCTGAACATTTGGGTAGGTAACTCGCCAGCCAGAAGACATGATTGTTCTCTTTCTCTTTCTGTTGACTCTACACTCTGTGATCTTGAAGGATGCTCTCATTATTGGATTGTTCTCCTCTGTAAAAGAAAGAACAAAGGCTGAGCCATTTCCTCTAGTAAATAGATCTTTACTAGACAGGAGCACTGGTAATAAACTGGAATAGGCCTAAGAAAGGATCCAAAAGACTGGGCTCTATGCCTGGTAGCTTATAGTCTATAACAATGGGGAAGACCATCAGTGTGTCTAAAATTCAGTCACTCCATTGGCCAATGGTATTTAACCATTTTGGCTTTTCAGGACAACTTAAGGGAATGACAATTAGCAGGTGACTTTGCTAATTCTGACATGCTCTGCAAATGTGAGGGGTCACTCTTATTATTTTTACTCCTGTTTTTATTTTTAAAAATCTAACCAGTGGCCCAGGACAAAATGCATCCAGCTGCACTGATGGATGCTGCCTGCCTCTGCAATTGCCTTCTTCATTTGTTTCCATTTCAAACACTCTGTGAACAGAGTAATTGAGTTTGAATTGCTTGGGGGATCCTCCCCCTTCATGGTTCCATTCAAGGAGAAGCTCATAGTCGTTAATGATTTATTATTTCCCCTCCTAAGTATATTTGGTACGTGTGCCCAGCACAGTAGCTACATAAGGGGAGCGCACATGTGCCGTCACTTCCAATACAGACATGAATAAATCCAGGGCAGCCCTTCTGCCTTGATCACTTATGGAAGCAGCTCTTTCATACTCTAAAACGGATTTTTTTCTTAATTTCACAGCCCCTCTCATGTCTAAATTAACTCAGTGTCCTCAAGCACCCTGGCTTCCACCCAACCCTTAATGTTTCCACTGCTCTGAGAAGGCAAGAAGGACTCTGTAATTTTGCAATTGCAGAGATTTCCTATGAATTCGAGCCCACCTGTAAATAAAAACAGCCAGCTCTTATTTCGGATCAGTCATTACACACCAGGCTCCGTCGTAAGCTTTTAACAGTGTAGCTTTTTTTTTAAGACTCAAAACTCAGTAAGGTAAGAATTATTATTGTCTCATTTTATAGGTGCAATGGTTTTTAAATATGACTGTGAATTCTTAGATATTTCTTCCATGATAAGGTAAGGTCTATGTCCTCTTTCTTTTTATCTGGGAAGGCTATGACCGCTGTCCAACAGAGAACAATAGAAAAGACACTCAATGACTCCAGAAGCTAGGTCATCAAAGGCCGTGTAGCAGTCACCTTCATTACTGGAAATCTCACTTTGGGATCCTAGAATGATCATGTAAGAATTTCTCCCACTCTCAGACCACTCAGGGTGAGCCTGGAGAGGCCTTGCCTGCTCTTTGGTCGATAGTTGCATATCAAGCCAGTCTCCCATCATCACTGAAAATGTGCCAGGCACATGAGAAACGCTTCCTGGATACCCCGACCAGCTACCTACCAACTGAATACCATCCGGTGACCTCTATCAACACTATGGAGAAAACAACAACTCAACCAACCACTACCCAGACTTCTCACCTGGAAAATTATAACATATGTCAAAATAGATGTTAATTTAAGACATTAATTTTGGGGAGTCTGTAGACACACAGCAGTCAACTACTCAGATACCAGTTGAAGAAAGTGAGGCAAAAAATAGTGAAGAACTTATCCAAGGTCACAAATGAATTGGAATTCAACTCCAAAAGGTCTGATTCTAGAAACTAACTTCAACATACAGCCTTTTAGTAGTAAACTCATAACTATATGATAATGATATTATGAATATAGACTGAAGAAAGAAATAGGATCTGGCTCAACAAAAGAAGTGATTTCTTACAGTGAATGCTGCCCAAATAGTAAAGTCAAGACAGTTTCAGCTTCGAAAGATGTGGGGTAGTCAAAATAAATTCTTCCTCACCCTCCTATCAATTGTGTACCCTGACCCAGTAAGTCAACTTTTCTAAACCCTTCACTTTCTCTTCTGTAAAATGTAAAGATAATAACTAAGAGATTCAAATGAGATCACATCTAGCACGAAGGATATATTCAATTTTAAATGCTGAAAAATTATTAGAAGATAATTTCCTCCCCTGGGGAAATCCGCACACCAAGGATGTATAAAACAGTAGTGGGGACATTTGTCAACGGCTGATCGCTGAGGAGGTGGTAGTGAAAACCACTCAGTAGAGGTCGGGAATTGTAATAAACATCCAGCAGTGCACAGTCTAGTGCCTCTTTCTGCTCCCCACTAGCAAAGAATTATCTAGTGTACAATTTCAATATTGCTGCTGTCGATAACACTTTTTTAGTGGGATCTTTGTATTGAAATAGATAATATCTAAGATCCTAGCAAAATTCAATTGCATGACTCACAAATGTCATTATTTCAGTTTTCTGACACACTAGGATTCTGACCTTTAACAATTTTATGATCCCAAGATTACAGAAGATCTATAAGGTTTTAAGTGATATGATTCTAAGAAGCCACAATTCTAAATTTTTAAGATTCTATTTATTATTGTAAGGTTTCTTTAAATCTAAGACTACTTATCTAAGCTTCCATGTTGTTAAGATCTTGAGAGGCTTTTATCTCAGATTGTAAGGTATCTTGGGGTTATATTTCTAATGATCTCAATCACAAGAAACAGGGCTGCTCTGATTCTAAGATAGCCAATGCTGCAGTTCTAAGATGCTAACACATCATAATGTACATTTCTAGATTTATGTAGCCAGAACACAGAAATGTACTGTGTTGAGGTGAGGGGTTAGTCTATATACCTTAGCTTAGATTCCCAAACTGTCTGATGATCTGGTTTTATAATTGAATAGCAATGTTTAAGGAAGAAGATGTGCATTGAAATGCTTCTTTCAGTAAATGAAAGTTCAATAGCTATGATATAATATAGAGTTGCTGGCCCAGTTTCAACTAAGTTCATGTTCTTGGATATAAAGAGGACACTAACATTTATATCCATTACCTTAAAAAAGCATATCTCATGGATCCAATCACAGGGTAACTTTATTTTTATCTTCTATTTTCCTTCTACATTTATTCTGTGGGGATGATTATATTCTGTCCCTGGATTACATTTAGGGTAAGTAAGTAGCATATAGGTAATTCAGAAAGAACTAACTTCTCTGTTCCAGTGAAATAATGAAAATCCTTCCCTCCCTCCCTCCCTCCCTCCCTCCCTTCCTTCCTTCCTTGCTTGCTTTCTTTCTCCTTTGCTCTCTCTCTTTCTTCTTGACAGATTCTCACTCTGTTGCTCAGGCTGCAGTGCAGTGGTGCAATCTCAGCTCACTGCAACTTCTGTCTCCCTGGTTCAAGCGATTCTCCTGACTCAGCCACCTGAGTAGCTGGGATTACAGACATGCATCATCCCCAGCTAATTTTTGTATTTTTAGTAGAGATTGTTTTTCATCATGTGGGCCAGACTGATCTTAAACTCCTGAGCTCAAGTGATCCTCCCACCTCGGCCAACCAAAGTGCTGGGATTACAGATGAAAACTTTAAACTTATATCAATGTTGCAGCTACTTCTCTTTCTTGGGACTGGCTCCCTGAACTCCAAGAGAGGTACATGATTGGCTTTGTTTTTCTTCCTCTAAATTGCCCTTTTACTATCTCATCCTATCTTCCTAAGCCTGATTCAGACCCCTCCAGGACTAGAGAGCAGGAAAGATGGAGAAGGAGAGAGAAAAGAGGTAGAGAATATATTACTTGAGTGGAACTGTTTAGAGAGAACACAGGTTCTCCCTGAGGCTGGCAAGTGTCTAACTCTGCCTCTCAGAAAACATCTGTAAATTTCTGCAGATAATGTTAGCATATCTGTATGGCAGGAGCTCTCCACCTTGCAGGAAGACAATGTATCTCTATTTCAGATGATCATGTAGGGCTCCCCTTTTAGCTTCCTCTTTTTGGTATGCCTCTGGCATTTTTCAATCAAGTTCACTCACCTTTCTCAAGCAAGAGCTAAGACAACTCTCTTAGGTGAGGCCCATGTTGGTCCACAAAAGACCACAATGCATCCTTTGTCTTTAGAAATGCTGAGTTTAAATGAGTCCCAATTCAGCTACATTCTTCTGCCTTAGAGCTATGGGTTAGCAGGTAATGTCTCAGGTGTGAGTTAGACGCAAGTTCACAAAGGCTGTTTTTTGAGTGGCCTCTTCACTCTCTTACCTGAGATGAAGAAGGATGCTGTCCACCCTGTTACCCTGTGCTTGGTTGTGCAAAGGGGGTGATAGGGCAATAACTCACCATAAGTGAGCCCCTTAGTCCCCAAATCTTCTTCTTATCTCTCACATTTGTATTCATCTGCTCTAACATCTTTCATAGTCTAGAGCAGGGGTCAGTGAACTATGGTATTCTAGTCAAGCCCTGACCACTGACTATGTTTTTTTATTCTTTCATTTGCACATTGCCTATGAGTAGTTCTACTCTGCAGCAACAGAAGTGAACAGGTGCAACACAGATTATATTGCCCATAGAGGCTATTTATTCTCTGGTCCTCTACAGAAAATGTTTGATGAAGTCTGTTCTGGAGATAAGAGCACAAATCTGCTTCCTGCTACCTTCTTTTGCAGATACAGCAGGTGCTCCCTGCTTCTCTTTTTGGAAGGTATTATGTTGGGACATATATGAAACTGAGACTAAAATAGATGTGCTTTAACCTTCTGTCATTCTGTAGAACATGTGTCAAGTATCTACTGACAAGCCAGCTATTGCACTGGAATATTTACCCAAGGTACCTTGTTTAATCCTTATAAGGATACTAAGAGGAAAGCCACATGTTCTCATTTTACAGAAAAGTATATTTACCCTCAGAGAACTGTAGTAACTTGCCTGAAGATGTATGGCCAGTAACCAGCTAATGTAAGAATAAAACTAGTTCTCACTATGGAGGAAATGCTTTCATACATGTCCCAATTGTGTCCAGCTGCATTTTCCAGAGACTGTAAACCCCATTTTGCAAAGTTTTTCTCCCTCATTACCAGTGTTTACTTTCTATCTCAGAGATGTACGGTGCTGTGATCATCACCATTCCCAGAACACGTGATCTGGGAGCAGTGGAGACACTCCTTTGTTTAAATAGCATAAGAACTATTTATCTAATAACTCCCTTTCAAATCAGGATTGAGATGCATGCTGTCAAAGCCACCATCTGCAAATGTAAATTCCAGCTTAATTTCAGAACTCTTTCTTATGAATTTCCTCCTAAGCAGAGTGTCTTTTTCTGACTTCTGCTTGTGAAAAGTAACATAAAAGAAGACAAAATAAACCCCTAGCACCTTTCAATTCACTTTCTTTGTGAGAAAAAATGGAAGAGTTAGAAAAGGATTTTTGATATAATGTAGACCACTCCCAACTCTACTTTCCACTTTCCCATTTTATTTATTTATTTAGAGACTGAGTCTTATACTATCACCCGGGCTGGAGTGCAGTGACATGATCTCGGCTCACTGCAACCTCTGCCTCCTGGGTTCAAGCTATTATCTTGCCTCAGCCTCTCAAGTACAGGTGGCCACCACCATGCCCAACTAATTTTTTATATTTTTAGTAGAGACAGGGTTTCACCATGTTGGTCAGGCTGGTCTTGAACTCCTGACCTTGTGATTCGCCTGCCTCAGCTTTCCAAAGTGCTGGGATTACAGGCGTGAGCCACTGCGCCCAACCTCACTGTCCAATTTTTTTTTTTTTTTGCATTTCTACATTGAGATCTAAAGGAAACAAAAGAAAAATAGTGAGCCAGAATGCATAGCAATTAGCTACTGAGTTAAGAGAAACCAAATTTCAGACTCTATAGTTTTCTCTCTAGTATGAGAGAAAACTTTGCCTTTTTCCATCTAACAAATAATATTCTGTGTTTGCTTATTAGATACCTACGGTTTTCTGATGCTATAAAGGGGTTTAAAAAAAATCAAGATTTCAGAAGTTAATAGAATAGGTCAAGTTAATTCAGTGAGAAGATTATCAAGCCACCTTCAGGAAGACCAAATTAATATAGAGTATGTGGGAATCAGGGAGTATAGAAGACAGCCACAGCAAAACAGAGTCCAAAGAGGGCTTAGGAACAAAAGAGAAAAGACAGAAATTTGGTGGGGTTCCAAGTAGGAAGGTTTGAGTCTGAGGTATAAGCACATTGTACATAGGATTTTTAAAAGATAGATCAATTGCATTTAAATTATGCAAAATCTTCCATTTTTATTACATAAACTAGTAAGCTTCCAATTACTTTTTATTTCTCTTGCAGATGTCAGACTAGTATTTCTTTTAAATACAACATGTGCTGAGACTTAACAGATGGCTTTTTTTGTTGTTGTTCAAGATAATTTAATATCCATCAGTCCTTTGTCCTTCATTCATCCAATTCAGTTGTTGACCCAGGCCACAGGTATTTCCTGAGCACTCGAAAGTATCTTGCACATAACTCACTAATTCCCTCAGGCATCATTTTCATCAAGAAGCCTCCTTGACCTATATTGGGCAAGCAACACATTTCAAGGTACATGTCTTGTTTGTGTTTTTCTCATGCCTGTCATAGCATGTGACAATCTTCAGGAAATATGTGTATATGAAAATATAACTAGGGACCCAGGTGACTGACTCAAAGGTTTCATCTTCAAGTGAGTCACGATAGATTTCAGAAAGACAGGCAAGTAAAAATACATCATAAAACACCGTGGTGAGAAGTCAAGGAAGATAAGGAGAGAACATGCAGGAAGTACGCAAAGAGGCTTTGCTGAAAGGCCAATCTCATGCGTTCACGTCGTGTAGATGAGGACAGAAAGGTCACTCTGACTGCCAGAGAGAGACAGAGACTTGTTCTTGACGAAAGAACAAAATTAAAATCCTGAACCTCTCATCCCACATGTTGTCAAGTACACTGCACTGATTACTTACATTTCTTGACTGTAAGAGACTTTGACAAGCAACAAGTGTGAAACATGCTGGGAGTTGATTATTCTATTGAATAGGCTCTAGATAAGTTGGATAAATGAAAGGCATGCTGCTTGCCTCTGAAATCCAGGCTGAGGAAATAAAGTGGAATTGGCAAATACAACACTTCCAATGAACTCCAGTTCACCACCTTCAAAGACGTCAGAGTCAAACCAATACATCAAGCTCATAGGAGAATCCAAGGCTCTCAGTGCATATTAATTGGCAGTGGCACTCCTGAATTCACATTACATGCAAATATGCTGGATCTCAATTCCCATTCAACACACATTTATTAAAAGCTGGCTCTTCATTTATTTGTGCATTCAGCACTCATTATACAAATATTTTCTTGCCCAGATTATGCTTGAGACTATAGAAACAGGGTCGAGCTTAGTCAACATGCCCTATCCTGAGGAAGCTCATCATCTAGTGGATGATCTCCACAGTAAGTAATCACTCAAATAATCAGTTTAGATTTTGATAAAAATACTAAGAAGAAAAGGTACAAAGTATGAAAAACAATATACGATTAGGGGCCGTCATTCAGTCTGAAAGTCGGTGGATTTCTCCTTGAGGAAGTGACAGTTAGGAAAGGATGTGAAGGTGATTCAGAGGAAACCAGGTAACAAGGTGGACTGTCTATTTAGGAGAAGCCTCTATTCTCTGCCACAGTGCCAGTGACTGTGTATAGAGAGGGTGAGAGAAAGACAAATAAGACCTGTGATAACCCATTGTGATGGCTCACACTGAGTGCCAACTTGACTGGATTGAAGTACACAAAGTATTGTTCCTGGGTGTGTCTGTGAGGGTGTTGCCGAAGGATATTAACATTTGAGTCAGTGGACTGGGAGAGGCAGACCCACCCTCAATCTGGGGGGTTGGAATCATCTAATCAGCTGCCAAAGCATCTAGGATAAATGCTGGCAGAAGAACTTAGAAGGAATAAACAAGATGAGTCTTCTGGCCTTCATCTTTCTCCCTTGCTGGATGCTTCCTGCCCTTAAACATCAGACTCCAAGTTTTTCAGCTTTTGGACCCTTGGGCTTACACCAGTGGTTTGCCAGAGGCTCTTGGGCTTTCAGCCACAGACTGAAGGCTGCACTGTCAGCTTTCCTACTTTTGAGGTTTTGGGATTCTGGCTTCCTTGTTCCTCAGCTTGTGATAGCCTATTGTGGGACATCACCTGGTGATTGTGTGAGTCAGTTCTTTGGAATAAACTCCCTTTCATGTATACATCTATCCTATGAGTCCTGTCCCTCTACCCTCTAGAGAATACTGACCAATACATCCATATCAGTCATAATGCTTTTAGAGGCAATTATTGGAAATTATGGAAAAATTCATGAAAGGGTGAATAATACAAGTTTCTCTCTCTCTCTCTCTCTTTCTCTCTCTCTCTCTCTCTCTCTCTCTCTCTCGTGCTATTTTAAGCTCCAGCTTTTTCCTGATTTTGAGTCTCGTATTCCTTGCAGTCACGAGAGGGCTACCAAAAGCAAAGAATATGCTTCTATGTTCATATTCAAAATGACAGCACAGATGTCTCTCCCTCAGACACGGACTGTGGACCTATCATTCAGTTCTCCTGGTCTAATTAAGTCATTTTGAGTATAGGGGAATATCATGCACTGATTGATTTAGAACAATAATAATCTAAACTTGGAAGCAGAGTGTCAAGCCAACATCCACTAGGAAGGCAGAGGTGAAACAGAAGCAGAGCTCTGGAAGGACAGAAGCAGCAGGACATGAGGAACAGGTGCTGAGGTGCCTGCCATTAATGTCACTGCAACAATGAGCCCAGAGAGGCCCAGAGGAGAGTCATGGCCAGCCCATGGCTGCATGTAGGACATTAAGAGAGCATCAGCTTTGATCTGGAAAAGATCTGGATTCTATTGCTGTTGTTCCACCTGCTGGCTGTAACAACTAGATTAACAACTCAGCATCTCACTTGAAGCTTGATCACCTTTAAAACAGGGAAAATAATTACCATTGTATGATATATTTTTATAATTAAATACAATAATATAATGTATTTGATATATAACACACAATCAATGCATGTTCTTCTTCCTTCCTTGTTCCCTTCATCCATCCTGCCCTGGAAGAGGGGTAAAAATTAATTCTCTCATAAAGTCATAGTGAAGCTATGAAGGCTCAGTGGCCGAAATGGGTTGGAAAACTGAGAGAAGAGGTCATGCAGAGAATGATGCCTTCACGCAACAATGGTAATACAGCAGCACAGCGTAACACTGAGGAACAGAAAGACACTTGGGGTGCCTGGTGTAGATGCAGAAGATACATGTGGTTGAGGTGAGAGATAGAGGGCAGAGCAGAACAGTCACCTTCCTGGACTCAGAATCAGCCTTCCTTGTAAAGACTAAGGCCTCTTACCATAACCAGTTCATTGTGTCCGTTTCTTCAGCAGGAATTCCCTTTTAGGAGTTTCCTCAAGGCTCGTGCAAAGAGCCTGCATGTCAGCCAGCTCTGACAGTTCACCCAAGTGCCCTGGCATGCGTCAGTGATACCTAGACTCACTCAAGAGCCTACTAGTAGAAGCAGTACGTGCTTAAGCAAAGGCAACAGAGACTGACTCAAACATGGCATGTAACGTGGTTTCTTTGGTGTTACTGCCAATTATTAAAACAGAATCTGATTTTGCTCTTGTTTCAAAAATTCTGAAAAATAAATATAAGGTCATGCGAGGAGAAAACAAAATTCTAAAGATAAAACTCTCATGAAATCCAGAGGGGTTTGGAATGTTTTCTATGTGGAGGGGGTTAAGGAATGAAAGTGGAAATGTAAGATGGCCTTCAGGGCTTGCTTTTGGAACAGGCTGGAACATTGCAAGTGTACTTTGTGAAGCGGGGAATAGGAGAAGTGCAACAGAGCATACTTGGAGAAAAGTAGGTAGCTCAAAATTGCTGGAACGTATGTTTTGCACAGGGACTTTCAAGGGATGAGGCTGCAGACTCATAGACAGGCATTAGGAAATAAACAGGCTCTTCTCCCATACTAAGATGTTTGCCCTTTATGCTGAAGGTGAAATAGAATCTCAGGATGTCTCTAAAGTAGGAACGTATTATTTACATTTTTGAAAGATCACTCTAGCTGTGTAGAAAAAAATAAACTCAGTGACCACAGACAGGGAGTAAGTTTCTGTGAGGATCCAGATGAGAAGCAACATCATCCTGAAAATAGAAAGCAGCAAGGAATAGCAGGAGAGGAAACTGAAGAGATAGGATGAGCAGATAACAAAGGGATCCTCTACCATCTTCAGTGACTTCTGTTTGAAAAGGCAGAAAAGCTTGACGGGAGAAACAGGCTGTGGTCATGGTGAGTGTCAATGAATCCATTGTGCGTGTAGACATGGTCCTGCCTTTGGGAGTTAAAAATGGAGCCTGGACTCCGTGTGGGTATCTGCGTAAGACCCCGTTACCTGAAGCTGAGAAGACCAGAAGGCAAAGGGATATATTGAGAGTTTTTTTTTTTCTTTCTGAAAGGAATGGTGGGTTTCAGTTTTGAAATCTGATCTGACTGTAAGGAAATCAGTAATAAAAATTTCATATTATTCACGTTTCTGGCATTTATATTGTGGAGCATGATTATTTGTATTTCATTTCTCACACATGAAATTCTGTGGTGTTATGGGCTGAACTGTGTTCTCCCAAAATTTACATGTTGATGTTCTAACTCTCAAAACTTCAGTTTAGAGATAGGTAGGGCCTTCAAAAAATAATTAAGGTAAAATGAGGTCATTAGTGTGGGTCCTCATTCAATGACCGTATTTTTATAAGAAGAGATAATCAGGGCACAGATATGCACAGAGAGAAGACCATGTGAGGACACTGGCAGAAAAAAGCCAAGGAGAGGGGCTTCAGAAATCAACCCTCTACTGCACATTGATCTCTTTCTTCCAGCCTCCTGAGCAGTGAGAAAATAAATTTACATTGTTTAAGCTACTCAATCTGTTATGAAAGCCCTATTGGTATTAAAAATTAGTGGTTAGCAATTAATATGATAAAAGTAATACACTTTGTATAACTGTGTGGGGAGGTTTAGTTGGACACTAAACTACTTAAATGGAATGAATGGTAAATTTTTGGATAGGGTTTTTTTTTTTAGGTTATCTGAAGGTATTTTTGTGACTTATCTAAAAAACATTCTTGGCCATTATTAAAAAGTCAAAAAATAACTGATGCTGGTGAAGTTTTGGAGAAAAAGGAATGCTTTTATACTGTCAGTGGGAGTGTGAATTGGTTCAAACATTCTGGAAGGAAGTGTGGCCATTCCTGAAAGACCTAGAGACAGAAATACCATTTGACCCAGAAACCCTATTACTGGCTATATACCCAAAGAAATATAAATCGTTCTGTTATGAAGACACATACACACATATGTTCACTGCAGCACTGTTCACAATAGCAAAGACATGGAATCAACCTAAATGCCCATCAATGATAGACTGGATAAAGAAAATGTGGTACATATACACCATGGAATACTATGCATTCATAAAAAGGAATATGATCATGTCCCTTGCAGGAACATGGATGGAGCTGGAGGCCATTATCATTAGCAAACTAATACAGGAACAGAAAACCAAACACTGCATGTTTTCACTTACAAGTGGGAGCTGAATGATGAGAACACATGGATACACAGAAAGGAAAAACACACTCTGGGGCCTATTGCAGGACGGAAGATAGAAGGAGGGAGATGATCTGGAAAAATAACTAACGGATACTAGTCTTAATACCTGAGTAATGAAATAGTCTGTACAACAAACCCCCATAACACACGTTCACCTATGTAACAAACCTACACATCTGTGCATGTACCCTTGAACTTAAAAAATTTAAAAGAAAAATCCCAATATCTTGTCTCTTATATTAAACTTCATTTGAAGAAAATAAAAATAATACAAATTCTTGTTTAAGAATTATTGGAGTTTGAATGATACATTTCAATGGTCACAGGAGAATGTGTAGAACATAAGAAAGTTTGGAGAAAGCTGCCCAAGGTGGTAAGCAGGACTTTGAGATTATTCTGATCTCTTACCAGAGTTACAGTCAACCCTGACCAATCACCCAGAAACATTACTATTAATCTAAGTGAATTAACATGAAAAACAAAAATCCATAAAATGTCTTCTAGAGAGTGCTCATTCTTACCATACCTCTCCCAATGCACCAAACTCTAACCTTTTTGATTCAGATAGGGTTCAAGATTTGAGGACATTTTTGTAGGACCACCTTCACTAAAACTAAAAGCTTTTAAAGGGCAAAGCCTAAACCCAGCGATGTGACATATTTGAAGAATTCCATGTGAACTGTTTTATCTGGCTAGGACCGGTGAATCTTGGTGAAACGTTTAGTTTTAGTAAAATTGATCTTTTCATGAGCTCAGTGTTGCTTATTAGTTCACACCTAAGTTTTTACATTAAGGTTTGAGGCCAGAGCCTTAGTAAATACTGAAGGTAATTTTTTTTATTTTCCCTCTTGCACATGTCGGCCTCACAAGGGGAGTGTGAGGAGGTAGGGGAAGATTTCACTACTCCCAAGTCGCGTGGTCAAAATATTTCCATTATACTGTTTTAATTCTGTGACTTTGAGCCTTCCAATCTTGTCATAATTCCTAAGCAATAGAAAACCACTGATGTATTTAAGTGAATTCTTATACTGTCAGATCTCCTTTAAAAATAACACAGCGGGTTGAACTTGAGGTAGAAGTCACCACAGGCAGAAAAACCTACTAAGAGCTTCCTCCAGTGGCCCCTCATTTATTCTATCCATTTATATTACAAATTTTTATCTAATGCTTATTTTGTGACATTCATTTTGGATCTGAGAATGCATTCATTAAAAAAATTCAAGGAGCTGCCTACATAAAGTTTTATGCTAGTAGAGGGAATCAAGGGATCCATATGTTTATGTGTTTAAGTCCTATCGAGAAAGAGATATGACTATGTTATTGTGCCATTGGATGCTGCCGTTGTATTCAGGGAGGTCTAATAAGTCCTCAGTCATAAGAAAATATTCAGCAAAAATGGAATAGAATGAGAAGGCAAGCCACAAGGACACCTGGAGAAGGAGGATGTTAGGCAATAAGACCAAGTGAAAAGTTTCTGAGGCAGAAATGTGCTTGACTTGCTGGGGAAATATCAAGGAGGCCAGGGTGGCTAGAACAGATTCAGTAATGGGGAGTGGGAGAGTATATGCATTTGGAGTGCTAGTAGACATGGGTAGAGAAATAGCAGATCATATAGACACTTACAAAAATGCCTCTGTGTCTTTTGGTCAAAATTTCATCATCATGCTATTTTAGCACCATTTGGTGTTCTCAATCTGATTCATCACTATTCCTGGGCAATGGGAAGCTGTTGAGGGTGTTAAAATGGTCATTGACATTGTATTGCCATGGAAAGGGCTTGGGGAGGGGCCCGAACTGGCATAGCAGCTACAGATATGGACAGGTAAGGTTGAACAAGGTTCTCAGTGACTTACTTGGAAAGGCAGCAAGGCGGTTAAGGTATCCTAAGTGGCCATACTGAAGAAGTATGGAGGAGGTGGATAAGGGTCTTTTTAGCCTTTGTCTAGATATGCCTTTCAATTCCTCAGTTTGCTCGGTGTATCCAGGCGTGGCTGGTCCCATGGACACTGGCATATGGTGACAGCACAGAAAGCTTTGACGTGTGAGCTGTCAGCACATGTTGAGATCTCGGCAAATGCTCTGTCACTTTCTGACAGCCACACTGTTACCTCTGCACCTGGCAAAAGGACATCTCCTTCTCTTGGAATCTATCATAGTTCTTGGCCTTCACAGTTGCCCCTGCAAGTGGGTGCTGTATCATGTTTGTATTGAAGAGGCAACAGGAACAAATGGAATTGGATTCCTTTTATGTTCCTGTTGATTCTATCCTCAACCTCATCACCATCATTGCAAGCATTTATTCAGGGCTTACTGTATGCCAGGCATTGTAGTATATCCTTAACTTGAAAATCTTTTTTAATTTTCACAATTCTATAAGGTCTTATATCCTCCTATTTAGATGAGAAAACAAAGAGACAGAGAGATTAAGTAATTTGCCCACTACACAACTAACCTCCTAACCACACTGCTATCCTGTAATGACAGGAGATTGATGAAGCTGCACACCTAATGATTCCACACTACTTTACAAAGTGAAGACCTAGGGACCTTTCATGAGTTACTTAAGGCCCCACAGCTGTTTAATTTCTGGAGCTAATTGCTTATGTGTTTCTTTTAAATTCAATCCTCACGAGAACCTAAATTTTACAGATGAAGAAGCCAGAACCCCAGGTCCAAGAGCCATCAGATAGTTGGCAGGAACTTGAACCCATGATGAACAATTGAGCATTTGCTCCTGGTATGAACACTATCAAAACTCTCTCTGAGTAGAGCCTATCCCAGGGCCCAGATTTTCACGGTGCAGATTTGGCTTAGAGAAAGTATTCTAGTGCAACATCATATGATAGAAATAGGATGTGAGCCAAACACACGATGGTAATGCTTCAAATAGCCACATAAAAATAAGTTCAAAAAACAGGCTGTATTATTCTGTTCTCACACTGCTATAAAGAACTGTCCAAGTCTGGGTAATTTATAAAGGAAAGAGGTTTTGTTGACTCACCGTTTGGCAGGGCTGTGGAGGCCTCAGAAACTTACAATCATAGTGAAAGGCAAAGGGGTTAACAAGGTACCTTATTCACAAGGTGGCAGGAGGGAGAAATGAACACAGAAGGAACTACCAAACAGTTACGAAGCCATCAGATCTCATGAGAACTCACTCCCTATCACAAGAACAGCATGGAGGAAACTCCCCCCATTATCCACTCACCCCCACCTGATCTCTCCCTTGTGGGGAGATTATGGGGATTATAATTCAAGATGAGATTTTGGGTGAGGACACAGCAAAACCATACCACATATTACAGGCCAAATTATTAAGAAGGTAAGAAAACTGAAGACAAGAAAAGCATGGATAAAGGAAAGAGCTCTGCACCTAGCATCAAGAGAGCTGAATTCGAATCTCCCACCTGCCACTAACTGTGTTTTCCCATGACACCTGCACAGACTCAAAGACTTGGCTGCTTCCCCTGCAACCTGATGCTCTAAGAGAGCCAAGCATTCTCAGCACTCCATGACTTTTCACGCATCCTGCCTTGTCCAGGCTTGACTTTTATCTAAATGTTCCTTCTGCTCTCCCTACTACTTATCTATTTGCAAAAAGGCTGCTCATCCAACTAATACTAACATAATAACTGATTTAGTTGAGCCAATACTTACTCACTAGTGCCTCATTTACAGAGAGCCACTACTATTCAAGGATTTTTTTTCCTAAAACCTATAAATTCAGTTAAATAAATTAGTCTGTATTTTCTCTCTTCCCTCTCGCTCTTTCTGTATATGTGTGTGTGTGTATATGTGTGCCTATGTGAATTTTTCCTGCAGTATAGTTGATAGTTTAATAAGTTGTATCATTGGTTCATAACAGTACCAGAGCATTCCGAGCATCTAGGTAGGGCTCAGAAATAGATGAATATCCTGAAATAAAACCAATAGCCACAATAGGGCCC
The DNA here is from genome assembly GCA_963574635.1 of Cheracebus regulus. Lineage (NCBI taxonomy): Eukaryota > Metazoa > Chordata > Mammalia > Primates > Pitheciidae > Cheracebus > Cheracebus regulus. Next base: position 19,017 of record CAUYQU010046729.1, read on the forward strand.
TCAATGGACCTGAGTTTACACTTTGCAAAACGATAATACCAACTTGATGGTCAGTCTTCATATTGTCACTTTCTTTCTAGGCATTGACTCTGTTTTACCTTTTTCCTCGCTCTCATATGTTTTAATGCCTATTTTGCTGATAATTTCCAAATTGGTATTTCTGGCCCCAATTTCGCTTCTGAGCCCCAGCCTTAAACAACCAAATGTTCCTTTTATATCTCTTTAATGCCTCATAACATGAATATGTCCTAAGCAGATCCATGGTTCTTTCCTGGAGTGTCAGAAAAAGAAAATAAGGCAATTGAATAAGGAGCACATGAGTAAATAAATTAAGTAGATTGTATTAGTCCATTTTTATGCTGCTATGAAGAAATATCCAAGACTTGATAATTTATAGAGAAGAGAGGTTTAACTGAATCCTACTTTCGCATGGCTAGGGAAGCCTCAGGAAACTTACAATCATGGTGGAAGGCAACTCTTAACAGGGTGGCAGGAAAGAGAATGAGTGCCAAGTGAAGCGGAAGCCCCTTATAAAACCGTCAGATCTCATGAGAACTCACTCACTATCTCAAGAACACTATGGGGGAAACTGTCCCATGATTCAATTATCTCCATCTGGTCCCACCCTTGACACATGGGGATTATTAAAATTCAAGGTGAGATTTGGCTGGGAACACAGAGCCAAACCATATCATAGGTATATTTAATAAATAAAACATATAAAAAAGCAGTCTCACTGAGAACAGAGCTCTGTAGCCTGCACTGACATTGCTAAAGTTCAAATGTATGTTTTGCTGTGACTGATTCTGTATGCCTCCACCTTCTTCAGGATACTGAGTCTGACCTGAAGTCTCCTGTGAGCACATCCAATTGCAGCAGCCAGGCCACGTGCCCACCTGCCTTTGCTGCAAAGAAATCTGGTAAAAACTCCATGTTCCTGATTGTGGAGCTGATCCTGAAGCTTGTGGGTTTGGATGATTAGAACCAAACTCTACCAGATCCTCACAGAGTCCACAGCTGCTGCTGATATGCAATTGAGATACACACACACACACACACACACACACACACACACGCATTTGGGTGGGGAAGCTGTGATCCACTCTGTGTTCCCAATTTCAGCAAATAAATAAGCACATCATCCATCCAGTTTTTAAGCCAGAATCTTTTAAAGCCATACTTACTAGCACATCCGCATTCTTTCCATTCTGAAGACCTCTTGAGCCTGTCTTGAGAAGTTTACACCATCTTCATTTTTTTCTCACCCTCTACTGCCAAGAATAGTGTGACCCCTATCATTTCTCAACTGGATTATTTCAGTGGCCTCCTGACTGCTCTCATATCTTCCAATCTCACTGTCTGCTACATTCTATTTTCCACATAGCACTCCCAGTATACTATTAAAAATACAAACCAGATAATGCCAGTCCATGGCTAAAACCAGCCAGTGTCTTCCCATTACACTTCAAGTAAATTCCAATCTCTTTTTCAGGCCTGCAAAGTCCTAGATGATGTAGCCCCAGTGTAATTGCTATTGGCATTGCATTTCTTTCCCTGACTCTGTGATCCATCTGCATGGTCTCATTTCAAATCTTACTCTACACTCTGGCACTTTGAACTTTACTTTCTCTACAACTATGTTTATTGGGGGTTCTTTTCTTCCTCTGAATCCAATTGAAACATCACTGTATTAGAAGATTTCTTTATCATTGTTTTATCCACCATTTCAGCCTCTCTTATTTTTTCTTCCTAACACATAACTCACAATAATTTTAAATATTTAAATATTTGCTTTTTAACTTGGATATGGGTTTTCTACACTAGAATGCAAAATTTATAAGGCTTTTTTTTATTATTATTTTTCAGTTGTTGTTCACATTCATTGTCCCTGTTTCCTAACGTTCATGGAACTCAGTAGGTATTTAGCAAAGATTTTTTGAAGAAAGAAAGAGAGAGGGAGAGAGGAAGAGAGGGAGGAAAGGAAAAGCAAACACATGAACAAATGAGGAAAGGAAGGATGAAAGGGAGAGAAAGAAGGCAGTTAGGTAGGTGCTTAATTTAATGGGTCTTCATATAACTTGTATATTGAGCTACATGAGTTGAATTAATTATCAAGGATTTTTGTGTGATAAAGCAAGTTGTAAACAGTAGAGCACTGTGCAAATCACAGCCGTTAATGCTTGTTAGTGACTCCTCCCTTCCTACTTCTCCAAGGCCATCTCGCTGACTCTTCAGTGCTCAGAACAAACAGGATGCAACTTCTCTCCTTCTAGCCTGTATCTGCTCCTCTGTCTGAGTATCTGCTTTGCTTTCTCTGCCTTAATGCCTATTCACCCTTTAAAATCTCCTCCAGAGCTTTTTCATAATGCCTGATTTTCCTGCATTTTGATCTAGATATCTCCTCTTTATATTTTGGGGGGTCTTACATGCCTATGGTAACAGTGTGGCAGTAAGCCACTGCTCTAATCACATGGTTTGATGAGACTCTGTATAAGAACCAGTCCTCTGATTGGGGAAGAGCTCCTTGAGGAATATAAGCCTAATTCATTACAACACTAGCACTTAGCAAAAGAACTGACATGTAACTGGTGAAAAGTAAATATTAAATCAATATATGAAAAGGTGATTGAATAAGGAGTACATGAGTGAATAAATAAACATTTTATACCTGCTGAACACAGGCGCTCTATTGTTAACATTTTCATATACTTTCTAACATCTAGTGTCATAAGTATAATAGGCACATAAATGCATGGAAGCTATATTTTTGTGATCATTTCACAACAGAAGAACCACTTTCTCTATGGCTATGTGGCCCAATCAGACTTCAAACAAGGGTATTCTGCACATGAAGAAAAAACCAGAGGTATTATTCTAGAGACATCCACTGCTTGAGCAAGAGCAGAGTCCTTAATTTACTCTGACAACTTCTCTTAAATAGCCAAAGTGAATTGGAATCCTTCCTTTGAGACATTCATTGGAAAACACAATTTGGATTAGTCTAATAACTGAATGTCAACTGACTTCCAAAACAAAGCAGTGAGGCATGCTTCCCTCTTTACAAATCAAGTAATCCAGAGAGTACAGCCTCAGTAACCACTAATAAGGGATCTCAGAGGATTGAGACCAGCAAGGAAATTGCTTTTACCTACAGGCTAAAGTGCAAAAACCTTAACTTGGCATCCACAGTCTTTTAGAAGTTGACCCTGACTTTTCCAATCATTAAAACACTAGGTGAAATCCCATAAGCATTTCTAAAGAAGCACAGGAGAGAGAATATTTCAGGTAGAAGGGACAATTTGAATAAAGGTAGGAATGGCAGTTAAGGCTAGCAAGTCAGAAATGTTTGTAAGGTGTGTATATGGGAGGAATTTAAAATAAAATAGAGAAACAATGGCCTGGCTGTGGAACATCTTCTATATTAGATGAAGGATGATGTGTTTATATCAACAGGCTATAGAAAGCAATACACATGTCTTTGATAAAGGGCAAATCCTGTTTGGGGCAGAAAAACGTACCTCAAATCAGATTATTTATTATGGGCAGTGCAGAAACATATATCAGAGAATAAAAGGACAGAGCCTGCTTATATCATAACCAAACACTTGGCACAAATGTTTCTTGAATTTCTGGTATGAACAAGGTGGCATAGTTTTTCCTTGTTCCTTTCCAGGAAGTGCCACTATAAACCCCAGAACTGGTGGAAGAGACAACCCAAGGGGAACTCTGAAGGGTGTAGGAAGAGGACGCGCTGATTTGGAACTCCCAAGACTGGAAGAACAGCACAGCAGCGGGGCATCTTTTATCCTCTTATCCAAAGGAGGAAGACAACCCAGACCCGGCATTTACCACCAACAGAGGATAGCCTGACTCACCAACAGAGGATAGCCCAGGTAGGCTCATTCTGGCTGCAAAGCCAAGAGGAGCCTTTCTGACAACATCAGTTTATCCCAATACTACCATCAAAAGGGGTTGATTGGTATACCCTAAAATACTGAGTCTGGGCCAAGAGCTTTCTTTTCCCATTGGTCCTGAGACTGCCGTTTTCCATTGAAAATGTCTGTAAGGGTCAGGCATGATGGCAAGAATGACCCAGTGAAGCAAGCAGCCAGGTCCACCTCCCCACAGACCCAAGACTCTCCTTCCTCAGCCAGAGACACCAGAAGAATCAGGGGCTTCAGTAAACGGATCCCGCTATGCCTTTCACCAGTGAAAGACACCTAGCAGCTAAACTTGAAAACTCCTCTTCTGCACCCTGAGGGAGGACCAGCCAGAACCAGTAGGAACCCAGCAGCATCACACCAAGCAGATGAGAGTAACACTGTTAAGTTTCTGAAAATTAAACTCTCCTTGAAACCACAGCTCATGAATTAGGCTGAAGCCTGCATTCTAAACTTGGACTAGGTGACTGCCTGCAAAAGTAAAATATTTAAATAGAAACGAAAGTCTTCTAATGTAACAGACAAAATGTCCAAAAGAATATGGCTGACAATTACCTTTCATATCATACCCCACCACAAAATCATAACTTCAATAAGAAAATCAACTGATGCCACACTGAGAGGAATTAGATGTTAGAATTACATAACACAAATTTTTAAAAAGTAATTATAAAAATGGTCCAAAATTCAATGACAAATTATTTTGAGACAAATGAAAAACTGAAAAATCTCAGCAAAAGAAGTTACTAAAAAATCATCCAATGGAAATTAAGAAATTGCAAACTACAATATAGAAAATATCACATCGTGTGGACTTAATAAAAGTGAAAATGATTTACCATATAGCGACAGTAATTAAGATTGTGTGGTGTTACTAAATGATTAGACACATGAATAATTAAAGTAAAACCAAGATCCTAGAATGAGATGCAAACAGATATGTTCAACTGATTTTGGCAAGGGTAATAAGAAGATTTAATGGAGGAAAGGTGATCTTTTAAACACATAAAGCAGGGGCGTTTTGGCATTCATAGGTCAAAAAAATGTACTTGAATGTAAACCTCACACATCACAAAACAAAATTAACTTAAAATTGATCAAAACATAAATCTATAAAACGTTAAGACAAAAGAGGAAAATCCTTAGGATATAAGAATAGTCTAAGAGTTCTCAAACTAGATGCAAAAATAAAGCATAATCCAAAGAAGGAAAAACTGATAAATTGCATCTCATCAAAAATTTTTTTAAAATATTCTTTCGTTGAGGGTCTATGTGAAGAGGAAGAAAATACAACCTGTAGCCTAGGAAAAATACTGCAAATGTTATATCAGGCAAAAGACTGGTGTTCAGTATATATAAAGAACTCTCTAGACTCAACAGTTAAAAAAGATGAAGAGACATTTCACTGAAGAGGATATGAATAAAACAAGTAGCACATAAAAACAATGTCCAACATCATTGCCATTCAGAGAAATGCAAATTAAAACAGCAATGACATATCACTACATCCCTATCAGAATGAGTGAATTTAATAAAAAGCAACTTCATCACCAAATGCTGGTGACAACCACGCAGAGAAAATGAATCAGACATACATTGCTGTTGGGAATGTGTATTGGTATAAGCACTCAGAAACAGTTTGGCAGTTCCATATAAAACTACACCTGAATTTACCATATGACCAGGCAATTCCATATGTGGGCACTTCTCCCAAAGGAATGAAAACTTATTTTCATACAAAAACCTGTACATGAATATTCATAATAGCCTTATTTGTAATAGCTGAAAATTGGAATCAGTCTGGATGTCCTTCAACATGGGAATGGTTAACAGTCTGCGGTATGTAGTTAGCATGGAATACTAGCCAGCAATAAGAATGAATAAATAACAACTTGGGTAAATCTGCAGAGAATTATGCTGCATGAAAAGAGCAAATTCCTAAAGGCTAAATTCTGTATTATTCAATGTATACAGAATTTTGAAATGATAAAATGTTAAAAATGAAGAACAGATTAGTAGTTAGAAGTTAGTGACAGAGCTGGGCAGCGTGGGAAAAGTATAGTCATGGGGATAGTTGTAAAAAGGCAAAATAAGGATCTTTGCAGTGCTGGAATGTCTCAGTATCTTGACTGTGTCAGTAGATACATGAGCCTACAAGAGTGATAAGATTGTAGAGAACTTGATATGCACATATATGCATAAAATAAAACTGGGGAAATTTGAATTGTGTTCAGTGGATTGTAAAAATCTCAAAGTCCTTATTCTGACATTTAATATAGATTTACAAGATACTGCTATTGTAGGAAACTGAGAGAAGCATAGAAATGATATCTATGTAGAATTTATCATAATCATATGTGAATTTACAATTATCTTAATAAAAGTTTCAATTGAAACTGTTGCTTGACTTAATTGGTGAGCAGTACATGTGTTGACCGAGCATATAGCAATAGGGGAGTGACCAGGAGGAGTCAGGGTGACAATGTTTGTTGGTTTATATTGGCTGTTCTTAGGAAAGTATTAAAAGAAAATGATGATGTTAGTCAATAACCGGCTATTTTATAAGTAGAAAAAGAAAGAAACAAGCAGCAGTTCAGACATTTGAGACTTTAAAAAGTTGGTAAAAATCACCATTTCTGAGACCTCAAAATAGGAAGTAAGATTGAAAAAGCCTTCTATTGACAAAGACCTTTGAAGACCTAGCACTTCTGCAAAAAGTAGTGTCTAAGCTTAGTTGTCTTGAGAGCAGAGCTTAAGACAGTTTTATGTTTGCGTGTCTTACTTCAGTAGGAACAGAAGACTAGGAAAACAATGCAGGCAAGGAGAAAGTTCCAACCTAAGATATATAATTACAGAGGTCACCTCTGTGTGTGACAGGTACCAATTATAACAAGACCTTCTGAGAAGGCTCATGCAATGTGCCTCAGAATGTCAATCTATTAAGTGGAAAGTATGAGGCATGGGGAAGGAAGCAACAAGTAGATTACAAGCTTCTTAGTTTGGGGACCAATTGTATTGCAAATATACTACAAATAGCCTTTGATACTTTGATATTTAAAACAGCTCTCAAGGCCAAGTGCGGAGGTCCAGTGGCTCCTGCCTGTAATCTTGGGAGGCCAAGGTGGGAGAATTGCCTGAGGCCAGGAGTTTGAGACCAGCCTGGCCAACATGGTGAGACCCTGTATCTACTAAAAAATTAGCTCAGTGCAGTGGTGGGCACCTGTAATCCCAGCTACCCAGGAAGCTGAATCAAGAGAATGACTTGAACCTGGGAGGCGGAGGTTGCAGTGGGCCAAGATCGCATCACTGCACTCCAGCCTGGGTGACAGAGCAAGACTTCATCTCAAAATAAACAAAAAAAATAAATAAATAATAAAATAAAACAGCCTTCGAGACTCCATATGTATACCAGCAGATGTGGACTTTGCAGATTTACAGAAACCTATCAGATCTGAAATATGCACCCTGGAAAATGGACAAGAAAAAACTTCCAAAGGATAGAGCAATGACCCATAAAGAACAAGGGAAAATAATGTGTCTTTCAAAGAGCAGAATCAGGATTTCATTAGAAAATGCACCTTCATAAAGCCTGTTCAGCAGGACAACTGAGTTGCTGCATATCAGCTTCTGCTGTGGTTTCCCATTTGTTCACTTTCTGATTTAGTTTCTTCAAAATTGAGGATGATGAGAGGATAGAAAATTTCTTTTTTAAAAATAAATTATTGAAAGATAAGAAGACCTATCCAGACCCGATGGAGAAGCCACGTACCTCCTGGAGATGCTCCCTGTTAGATTTTGAACAGGATGCATTGGGATGTGAAATATCTAGCTTGATTTTCTCGGGAAAGGTATGAGAGGTTTGCTGTAGGACAGGCAAGGGAAAAGATATTTGGGCAGTGACCAGAAGGGTGGACTAAGAACTGAGAACAGCGTCCACCTTTTTCTCTTCTTGGGCACACAGCTAGACTACATTTTACAACTTCCCTGCAACTACACAGAGGTGACATCCAGCCAATGGAATGTGAGTAGGAGTAATTAGCTTTATGCTTAGAACTGACCCATTAAATAACAAATCTCCCATAAATAATTTGTATGTCTCTTTCTATTTGTAGCTGTGTGGAGAGACTTCAAATAACTTACATGCAGGCGGAGACAAAGATAGAGACTGGTTTCCAGACATCTTTGAAAATGCAGTGTCCTCTTGCTAATCTATGTTGAACTGTAATTTATGTTATATGGCAATGAAAATTAATTTATCAGATGCAATTCAAGCCTCTAATCAGTTGACTTCAACTTAATCAAAAGGGATATTATTCTGGGTGGTCATTACCTAGTCAGTCACATGATCCCTTTATGAGAGCCTACATGTCAGTTTGAAACAGCAGACTCTTTTCATTGCTTGCTTTGAAGAAGCAAGTTGCCATGAATCCTATAGCCGCAGAAAGTTACTTTTCTAACAATCTGATGGAGTTTGGAAGCAGATTCTTCTCCCGTTGAGCCTCCAGGTGAGGATAAAGCCTGGTGAACACCTGAATTTCAGCCTGGTGGGATCCTGAGCAGAAGACCCAGTTAAACTGTCCCCATACTCGTGATCTATAGAAACTGTGAGATAATGAATGCGTGCAGTTGTTTTCTTTTTAACTCCAAGACATATTTAATCACACCATTCAAGTATCAAGAATTATCTTTCTGATACCTCTCTACTTTGTCTCTAAGGCACACTTTTCACAAAGGAAACAGTTTAAAATATTCTATCCTCTCAGTGGAAAACTTGCTTTATTTATATTTTTAGTATGGGATCATTCTTAATATTTGGAACTTTTTAGAAGTTTTTTTTTTCTTTTTGTTTGTCTTTTCTTCTTTTTTTATTATACTTTAAGTCTGGGGTACATGTGCAGCTTGTGCAAGATTGTTACATAGATATCCACATTCCATGGTGGTTTGCTGCATCCATCCCCCCATCATCTACATTAGGTATTTCTTCTAATGTTATCTCTCCCCAATCACCCCATCTCCTGCTATTCTTCTCCAGCTCCCCACCCAACAGACACCAGTGTGTGATGTTCCCCTCCCTGTGTCCATGTGTTCTCATTGTTCAACACCCATTTATGAGTGAGAACATGCAGTGTTTGGTTTTCTGTTCTTGTGACAGTTTGCTGAGAATGATGGCTTCCAGATTCATCCATGTCCCTGCAAAGGACATTAACTCATCCTTTTTTATGGCTGCATAGTATTCTATGGTGTACATGTGCCACATTTTCTTTATCCAGTCTATTCTTGGTGGGTATTTGGGTTGGTTCCAAGTCTTTACTGTTGTAAACAGTGCCGCAGGGAACATAAGTGTGCATGTGTCTTTATAATAGAATGATTTATAATCCTTTGGGCATATACCCAGTAATGGGATTGCTGGGTCAAATGGAATTTCTATTTCTAGATGAGGAATCGCCACACTGTCTTCTACAATGGTTGAACTAATTTACACTCCCACCCACAGTGTAAATATGTTCCTATTTCTCCACAACCTCTCCAGCATCTGTTGTCTCCAGAGTTTTTAATGATGGCCATTCTAACTGGTGTGAGATGGTATCTCAATGTGGATTTGATTTGCAGTTTTAGGCTGCTAAGTTTGTGGCCATTTGGTTTGCAGCAATAGAGAACTAATGCAGTTACCTTGCCTAATATAAATCTTAATTATTTTTCTGAAAAAAAAAATCTCATGAGGGTCTTCTTAAAGCAGAGCTTTTCCCTCATTTTTTCCATTATTTTCTCTTATTTTCTGATATCAACCAGAGAAAGTGAAATAGAAAAGAACCCCTGATGTATAGCATGTTCTCCTTCATGTGTTTGTCTCTCTGGAGTCTAACTGATCTATTCTTGTGCATTACTTTTTAGAATTTTATTATATCAATGAATCACTTGAGATATAATTAACTACACTTTTTCTCTTTATATCAGCTCTCATTTTTACTTACTTAAGTCAATGCAAAGCCTGAGTTAACTGTGGTAACACTAGCAGCTATAGGAAATAAATCATCAAATCTCAATGACTTAGCAGAGTAAAAGTTTATTTCTTCTTATGAAACATTCTAAAGATGAATGTGCTCCAGTAAAGTCACCTGTGCAAGATCAAATTTTTTTTTTAACTTTTATCTCTCAGTGGTCTTCAACATGCAGTTTCTAAAATAGTCCTGGTGTTCATCTCCATATCATCCAATCTGTGGGTAAAAGTGAATGAAGAATCATGCATAGAAAGTCTCTATGTGCTAGGCTTTGAAGTAGTTCTCATTGTATCTATGAAGAATTTTATTTACTCTAGTCCTGGAGATATGCCTAATTACAAGGGCTGAGACTGTCATCTCATGGGTTGAGGCTAGGGATGTTGATAATCATTCTCTAAAACACAGGGCAGCCCTCACAGTAAAGAGTTGTCTGGTCCCAAATATCAACAGTGCCAAGACTGAGAAACCCTGATAAAGAGTAAATAGAAACTGATTTGTACATTCTCATATTATTTATTTATATAGGAAAATAACACAAGCCTAACCTATGTGCCAGTTCCTGCTGCATGTTCAGTGACGCAGAAGTGACTAGGCAGACAGAGCCCTTCTCCTCATATGTTCTGGCTTATTACATACATGGCCCTGTTAACCTTTCTGAAATTTATGTTTCTTACCAATGAAGTAAGAGTTAATACAGCTCACAGGGCACGTATGGAGTTTAAATGAGACAATGCATGTATAACGGGATGTTAAAATGGAACTCTTCATGCTTCATGAGGCATGAATTCAACAGATGCTACCTTCCAAAGTGAATTGAGACAGAACACCATGGAAAAATAACTGGTTGTGTAGCTATCACAAAATGAGCACATAAAAGGGGAGACAGAGTAGTGATCCAGGAGTCTGCAAAGGGGACTTTTGGAAAGGACATCGGGCTGATGCAAATGTGGAGGGGTGGGAGCCTGATCACAAGACTGTAGCAGCGCAGTGAGGTTGACGTGTGCTCCTACAGTTGGGGCAGAGAGGCAAGAATGGGTGCTGGTCCATGCCTGAGAATATTATCATAACCGTAGGTAGCAGGGTGGAGGGCCACCCCTGGGAAGTAAAGTCAGATCATTCCCACTGGAAGCCTGACATACATGAGGCTTCAGGACCAGATGAAGCAGGATGGGAACCCTGCATTCTTTCTAAATGGGTCCTGCTGGAAAGGGCAGCCTTTCAGGGTGATAAAACCTAGCGATAATGGGCTGTGTAGTTTTTTGTGATGGCAGAAGCCCAAGGGTAACTTGGGAGGAGACAACCAAAGGAGGCCACATCGTAGGAATTGCAGTGCTTGAATACCAGAAACTCACAAAAACATTCACAAAAAGGGCAAGCTCTACTCATCTGCCAAATGTGAAAACACTGGATACGAACTTTGTTGTTCATGTTACCTCAACTCCCACCTCTCTGCTTGGAGGGGTCAGAAAACTATTTTATGGCTTCAAAGAGAGAAAGACCCAGTCAGGGAAGGAGGGAAAAAGTAAGCGGATGTTGCCACCCTCTCTCACTTTAAATGAACAGTTCAAAGTCAATGCCAGCTTGTAGAGAACAGATGATTTAAAACAAAAATCAAGTTCAAAAAATTAGTCAAGATAGGCTAGACTAGATGAGATGACAAACCCCACAAAGCCAGTCAATTCACACCACACATCTGTGTTTCTTTTTCTATATCGAGTCTAAATTTTGTCAGTGGGTATGCATCTGTGTTGGGGAAAGGGGTGGGCAGGACTCTGGTTCACAGTTGCACTTCTTTTTCATATTCCAATGGCCAGAATTCAACAAGTTGGCAGCAAACCTAATTGCAATGACAGGAAATATTATTTTTCTAAGTGCTCAGGATGGAGAGAGTTGGATGTGAGTGGGCTCTTTTAAGCTCCCAGCTTTGCAAGTTAAAATTCACGGGGTCGGGAAAGTCTCAATTGCTGACTTCAGATGTTTGCAACTTAAAGTGTAATCAAGGAAGTCAGGGAAAGAGGGAGTTTTCACCTAGGGGAAGCAAAAATATTGCTGGCCCTCAATGGGTTTGAAAAAGTTTAGAAGCAAATATAAAGTGGTTTTATTTGATGTCATGAGTCCAACAATTTTGACTTTCTGGTAACATAAATAAAACACTAAACATGTTAAAGCACACATAGTAGGTAACAGGAGGTTTTCCTTCCTGCCTTTCTCTTGTTCATGGGCAAATAAAGTTTCACTATCTGCCTGATCCCAGATGCAAAGAAAAATCATATCCCATGCAATTTCATTTTCATTAATACATGTCATTTCCTTAGCGCTCACTTTAAGCTGTACACTTTGCAATACCGCCTTTCATTTTCTCTATATGACAGTTAGTGGGTGGCCCCATGTTTCTGCAATGGGGTTGAGACAGAAGACTGCAGACTGTGAGGACACACAAAGTCATAACTTTCTTGATCAACAGTTTTACTCAAATATTGAGCAAGCAACATCACTTGTAAGAAACAGCAAATATTATTTATATGTATTTTGGAAGAAAGTGTTTGTGTGTATGTGTATTTAATTTTTCTACCCTGATAGATGTGTCAGAAAATTCTTTTGTTTTTTAACAAGAGGAAATCATCTTGGAGTCACTGAAGGAAAGCAAATTGGGCAGTGGATGTAGGACATTCTGATGAACACACATGAAATCCACCCTTTCAAAGCTAATTCTGTACTCTGCGGAGGAATGCTATAAGATTGTTAGTATATTGAGGGGAAAAAAAAAGTAAGAGCTGTTTTGAGACCTGTGGATGCGACCCTCTGAGAAAAAATTCAACAGGAATTTAGGATTTACAAAGAGGCCTATGTCTGAAACCCATCCAGAGCCAGGATTTGGAGAGCAATAATTGGCTTGGGTAAAGGTATGGTACACAGCTGAAAGTCATGGTGAGGATGTGAGTCAGCTTCTGGAACTCCATATCACGGAACACCAAGACAGCCTCATCAAGGTTGCTTACAGCATCATTGAGACATGGAGAATGCTCATTCTAAATTTAGATGACAGTGGTAAATTGAACAAAAACACTCTATCCATTTGCGTGTGAGAAGGTCATCTGACCCAAAATGCACCCACTATTTGCCTGCATTTAGATCATTTTCATAGATTATCTTCTGAATGGGAGATTACTGAATGAGCACTGTCATCATGTAAAAAATAAGCATTTTGTAAATAATACTTCTTTGCTTCCTTTGCCATTCACTTTCCTCCACTTTCCTCCAAGCCGCTATCCTCCCACATCGATGAATCGGACACAGTGTCATCCTCAATCCATCAGCCCATTGCACAGAGCTCCTTAGGGGCAGCTGCCTTACATCTCTCTGCCCATGTAAGACCAACATGTGGTTGGTCTCAGCTGAAGAAGAAAAAACATTACTTTAGGAGACCAAGTACAGATACAACTCATATTTCTTCAGGCTTCCAGGGGACCCTCCCAGAAAGAGCAGGAAACTTTACCCTAGTAAATGTAGAAAGGAAATATTTGGGGAAGAATGAGAGATTGACCAAAATAGAAAGCAGCTACAAATCTTGGCTCTAGGCAATCTTGAAGATAAGAATCTGTGCCATTATCAATATCATTATAGCCAAAATATTAATTGAGCTTCTCCTCTGTGGTAGGGAGTCTATAAACCTTACTTCATTTAATGTTTCCAACAAGCTTTTGATGTAGACACTACTATTTAGGATATGGTCACAATAAAATTGAGACCCACAAGGTTACACAAGTTTTGCCAAGGTCAGGCAGCTGTACCTATGTACTAGATTGGTGCAAAAGTAGGTTTTTGCCATTATTTTTAATGGCATTATAGAACAATGACACAGAGTCTCCCCCTCTCGCTGGCTTCCACATCATCACTAGTCTCTCTGGATCTGCTCCATAAGGCCCTAGGGTCTGTGTTGCATCCTAGCTCAAGAACTCAGAAACTATATTCTGGAAACCCTCATTCACTTTCCCACCTTCATGAGCCAGCTTGAAGATACCTTTGAGAATCCTTTCTGCCGAGGAAAGTAATAACTTCTGATGTTTTCAATAGAATTCGTGAAGGAAGATTTTAATTCCAGGTCAAGAAAAACAGTTAGTGTAAAAAGCCCCAAGCAAATCTAAACTATAACGATCATCTCTGTACTGATTGCTTCAAATCTTTTCCAAAATGAGGCAAGCTATAAATAAATACATGAATTGATAACAGCCATGAAAAAAAACACAACACTAAGAATAGTGTACAGCAATATTTTCTAAAGCAGTATCTCATGGGATACTAGCTCAATGAAATTAGTTACTTAAAAAGAGAAAGGGTTATATGGTCACATTGTTTAATAAGGGGTGAGAGCTTATAAATTAATATTAGCAGTATAAATATTCTCAGAACTCTGGTAAGACTACAGTTAACTTGGCTTAATCCAGCATTTTCTAAATTCTCTTAGTCACCGAACCATCTTTTCTGTAGAATGAATGCTCTTGGTAATATATACTGTGTCATGTCTGTCCTGCAGAAACTTGTAGATAATGTCAGTTGGCAGTCACCTCTATTTCTCTTCCTAGCCCGTGGTTCAAGATCTCTAAGACCAGCCACATCTGCCCTACTGATATGAGAGGTGGGCAGGGAAGTGCTGAGTAGAGAAGGGTGGGGTCCCTGGCGAGGGCCCTACCCTCAGGCCTGTGCCCATGGATTTAAGTGAGAACAGGCACTCCTGTTTTGGGGTCCAAATGTTGCATTTTCCAAGACCACTCTGGCTCACCACGTCTCCATCCTGTGCCCATGAAAACCCAAGACCCTAGCAGGCACAGACACAAGAGGCTGAACTTTGAGAGGAGCGGAAGAGCACATCAACAAACACCAGCAGACACTGGCAGGCCACCGATGGCAGGATAACAAAGAGTTTGGCCTGGGGAGGTGGGAGGAGAGCCCAGCCACTGGGCAGCCCGACTCCAGGGGAAGAACATCTTCCCCCTCCATCCCTCTTCTGTTTCCCTATCCACCTCTCTGAGAGCAACCACCACCACCCAATAAAACCATGCACCCATCCTCCAAGCCCACGTGTGATCTTATTATTCTGGTACACTAGGGCAAGAACCCAGGATACAGAAAGCCCTCTGTCCTTGAGATAAGGCAGAGGGTCTAATTGAGCTGCAGATGGCAAAGCTGAAAGAGTGCACTGCAACACACGCCCGCTGGGGTTTTGGGAGCCATAAACACTCAACCCTAGATGCTGCCGTAGGGGTGGAGCCTAAAAAACGTTCCCCACGATCTACCCATCTGCCTCCTGCCCCTAAGGTTTGAGCAGTGAGGCAGTGAAGAAGTAAGCCACATCCCGGTCACACACACTGTGAGGCGGACAAGGCAACACTCCCATTTCACTGCCACCACAGCTAACCAGAGACTGCAGTCAAAGCGGCAGAAATCCAAATCTAGTCTACACCTTTTCTTTTGGCCACTCCATTGCTTTTTCCTTCACTCTGACTACTCTGACTTCTTCGGTTCTAGTTGGGCTGTTTTGATTGACGTCACCCTTCGGATTATCTGGATAGGGGCTTGTCCTCTGAGTTCTAAGCCAAGTGGCCTTGACATTTGATCTTGATACTTCTTATCTGACCTACGAGCTTCCCTTTCTAGTAGATCTTCCTTCTAACAATTCAACAAATCATCACTGAAAACCTGCACTGAATGAACATAGAGGTGAATAGGACAGACAGGTAAGTTTACAAATTTTAAGCTTGTAAATTACAGCTGGACAAGCCAGCACTCATAGAGCAGTGTAGTAAGCTTTATGGGAGGGGAATCGCATGCTAATTCAAAGAGCATCTAATCTAGACTTGGAGGTTAAAAGAAGACTCTGAGGAGGACATGGCATATCCTCTAGATTGAGAGTGAATAGCAATGTCTAATGAAACAGTGGTAGCTGAATTCAAGTGCTGCAGACAGAGGGAACCATGAGAGCTAAAGTCAGGTGCTAAGAGAGACACGAATCTTAGTGGAAGAGAAATAAGTTTCTTCAACTAAAAAATGTACTTTGAGGAGCTGAGTAGTAAGGCATAAGGTTTGATAGCAAAGGATAGAAAATATGTGCCCTGGACACACCAACCCTAGGACTGAAGGCTTGGCCAGGCCTGCCTTCTGGGGCAGTAGACTTCTGGGTATTAACTTATCCAACTCCTGAGCACCACCAGATATAGGCAATAATGATATTTTTCTTCTGGTCAGAATCCTGTCCCTCTGTCCAGCTCTTCAGCCAATTGAAGTAAACAACAGATGCATTTCAGGAGCCTCATCCCTACCACTCCAAAGAGAAATAGGAGGAGAAGTGTGGAGGCTGAAGCCAGAGTTTCCATATATGTGGGCTCTCTACAGCAAGCATGGTTCTGAAATCCCTCTAATCCATTTCATCTGATTCTGTAAGTGTTAAACTTCCCATACATATATGAAAACATGGAGCATGAGAGACATTTAGTAACTCATCTAAGGATATATAGATTCTAAATGATAGTTGGAATCCAAACACTGATCTATTAAAACCTATCATCTTTCTGTCAAGCTGAAGCTATCTCAATGCAATGGCATGTGGGTTTTCTTATTGGTTTATTAATAGCAGCAGGAGTAACATAACAGCATCTACACTGATTAAATGTCTTTTTGTGGACCAGGACCTTTATTGGGTGTTTTGTAGTAATCATCTTATTTAAACTTAACAACACTCTATGAAATAAATATTATTGGCTGAGTGTGGTAGCTCATGACTGTAATCCCAGCGGGGTGAGGTGGGCAGATCACATGAGGTCAGAAGTTCAAGACTAGCCTAGCCAACATGGTGAAACGTTGTCTCCAGTAAAAGTAGAAAAACAATTAGCCAGACATAGTGGTGTGCACCTGTAGTCCCAGCTACTTGGAAGGCGGAGGCAGGGGAATTGATTGAACCTGAGAGGCAGAGGTTGCAGTGAACTGAGATCATGCCACTGCACTCCAGCCTGGGTGACAGAGCGAGACTCCATCTCAAAGAATAAAAAATAAATAAAATGAATATTTTTTGTCATTAATTTACCGAGGATAAGCCTATAGTTTGGAAAAAGTAATTTTCCAAGGAAAGTGGCTATTATATACAAGAAGACAATGTTAGAATTCAGGTTCTTCTGACTCCAAATCACAAGTTCTTTCTATACCCAACCTCCTCTAGATTGAATAAAACAATGAACAAATGCAGGAACAATAATAATAGTCCTTACACTTATTTGAAATGAAATGCATTTAATGTTCTAACTGAATCAAAGTACTTTATTATTATTTTTTTAAAAAACAAAGAATCTACCCAGGAAAGATCATTGAGGGTATCGTGTACTTGTCTACAAGTGTCTGTTATGGTACGAGAGACACACGTGTCAAAACCTCCTACATCCATCATGGGTTTATTTTATTTTATTTCAAGGTGGATAATGAGCATCCCGTTTATTCTAGGCACTTTTGTTGATGACATACTAGTTACCATAAAATTTGAAAAGTAAGATCAATTTTATGAGCAATTAAATGGGGTCTATCCAGAGGTAATTAATTTTATGATAGAGGTTGAACAAGGTGATAGGAGAGCCTGTTTTAGATGCATTGATGATAGGGAGGAATAATGGCTCATCAGCTATGAAATAGTTCCAAATTACCTTTCTTTCAGGTCATTATTTATATTTTAAGTCTGCTGCCCTGTTTGCATCATGAAAGGAGAGCATATTGTTATTCATAGCCTTTTAGGGGAGAGACCTACCTTTGCTCTTGTAAGTATAATGGCAACTTAGGCTGTTAGAGAACTGGGCTTTCCTTTCCTAGAAGACAGGTGTTCTATGATCCACGATGGAAGTAACAATTAGTTCATTTATCAATGAGACGAGCTGGCACTATCTGAACTGTGGGGAAATTGATAGCAGACAGATAAGAATCAGGTGTTTGGATGTTATGCCACTGGTAGAATTAATTAATCCACTCAATCATTTAACAAACACGAATTGAGAATATTTTGTAGTCAGGCACTATGCTAAATATTGCAGATATAAATAAAATGAGACACAATTACTGGGGAGCCAGTGGGTCTGTGATGATAACTGTTGCTCCTGCCTTGGAATAATTTTAAAAAATTAAAACAAATTGCTCTTAAATGGGCTTTACTATCTCAAAATCCAGTGGTTACAAAAAATATGAGTGATGCGGATCACCTTCAGAGTTGTGGATAATTCTGTATTTGTCTCTAGAATGGTGTTCATGCCACAAAGAAAGACAAATGCAGTTGCGATGATCAAGGGCAGGATATCACAGTAAAAAATACCGAAGGACATTCTACTGAACATAATTTATCAAAGCTTTATTAATCGTTCATGTCTTCTTCATGAAGCTTTCTTCTCCTCTGAGTTTTCTGAGCACTCACTCTCTCCTTTACCATGTCTCCTGACATATAATGGGTCTCTGAGTTAAAATGACACAGTCAAACCCTAGGTGTCCTAATTCTAACTTTGCTTTTGGCAAGAAATTTTGTCTTGATGAGCCTCTCCCCTTCCACCTGCCCGAGAGAAAAATGCAACCCAAATTGCTAAGGGGAAAACAAATATTTTCCTAGATTGCATAACTAAGAAGTAAAGTGAATAAGCACAGCTGTATTCATATTCATGTATGACTCAGGACTCAGTTTCACACTCTCACCATCATGCTCTCATCATTGTTTTGATTTTCTGTTTTCTTTGTTTACCTCCAGCAGGACTTCTCAGATGATGGTCTCTGGTATTACACTTGTTTTGTTCCTGCAGCCTAGAAATCTGCAAGGAAAAGGCTTCTTTCTCTCCTATTTGTTCCAAAACCATTTCTTGGACTCATGTGAATTAGACCAACTTGGGTTCGACATGCCATATCAAATTAACCACTCTGATTGACCAGATTTGAGACAAATTCCCAACCCTGCAAGTAAAGGGTGAAGGTTAACTCCATAAGGATCCCATGGACATGGGAAAAGTGGGTTTCTCACAGGGTATTATGAGTGCTTCCCAATGAAGAAAGCATAATTTACTGAGCAGACACAAAGAGCAGAGTCCAGTTGCTCAGCATACTGAGCATTTGAACCTCACCTCATGAAGTAGTTTGGAGAATAAAAGTAGATGAATGCAAAAAATCTTAGTGGGTAGCACAAAGTAGGTGTTCGGAGCCTGTTCTCTTTCTTTTCTTTAAAAATAAAATATATTGCCTTTTGCTTTTATGTCTCCCAACAGGTGGCAGAAGGTTTTCAGTTAAGTAGCAATTTATATTTCCTATCTTTGTTCAGACATACCTGTCCAATGGTCTGTACTGATAGGTGTAAGTTTTAAGGGAAAGGTGTTTATGAGAGCACTGAGTGAAATTTCTGGGAATGTGAATATATTTCTTGAATAAGATCATTCATGTCAATACAGCAAATATAAATGGTTTTCTTAGTAGCCACATCATAGTCCAAGAAGAAAGATTCAGCTTGGGTTCCAATTCTCCCAGTAGAAATAATACTATTAGAAAAAAAGGATTCAAAACTAATGTATGACCCTAGCAAAAATCACATGACACAACAACTTACCCAAAGGCCTGATAACCAAAAGTTGTGATGGATAATTGCATAGCCTTTAAGGTTCTTTCAGCTAGATAGGAGTTGTACTAGACATGTATCTTGTAATAACTATATATATAAATAAAGCAAGTTGAATAGAACAGACTGGGCTAGGATAAAATAAAAATCCATTTGACTTTCCAGAACAGACACACCTAAACTTTGTGACATGTTTTTTTGGTCTGGGTTTGAATACCTAGGCTCCTGGCCTCAGAAATTACTACAAAGATGAATAATCATTTTGTTTCTGATAATTGCTTATGTTACAGTTGGTCAGTGTCTACTGATCAGAGTTTTAAATGCAATTGCACAGCCATTTTTTAAATGCCAGATGTTTCAATAATTTATCCTGCAACCAAGAAGCAAGAGGAATTAATCAGGAAGCAGGAGGATAGCAAAGTTATTGCTGTATTACCCCAATTCCTGACAATAACCCACAACAGAGCAAACTCCCACTTCCATGAACTTTCCCCAGAATCAGCTAACACAAACCCAAATTCTATAGCAAGCTCCTCTAAACATCCTCCTAATGGGGGTCCCCATAGTTTTCCATGGTGTATTACTCCTTTCTCATGCTTCTAATAAAGACATGCCTGAGACTGGATAATTATAAAGGAAAGAAGATTAATGAACTCACAGTTCCACATGACTGGGGAGGCCTCATAATCATGGCAGAAGGCAAGGAGGAGCAAGTCACATCTTACATGGTGGCAGGGAAGAGAGAAATGAGAGAACCAAATGAAAGACGTTTCCCCTTATAAAAGCATCAGATCTCATGAGATTTATTCACTACCAGGAGAACAGTATGGGGAGAAACTGCTCCCATGATTCAGTTGCCTCCCACTGGGTCCCTCTCAGGATACGTGAAAATTGTGGGAGCTACAATTCAAGATGAAATTTGGGTGGAGACACAGCCAAATCATATTGCAAGGTGTATGGTATCCCTAGCCTCAGCAACTCATAAATACTGTTGGACAGTATGTGTGTTCTTTGTGGTCTTCAGCTAGTGGACACTGACACCCTCATTAGAAGACAGTCAATGTTAGTTTACTATAGGGAGTTGTTATGAATTAGTTGGATTACATTAATGGGAACCATTCTTAGAGTTCTAGGCTGTACTTTAACAGGCATGCATATTTGCCAGTCTCTATCCTAGCAGCATCTGTGGTATCTCTGGGATAAAACCAGAATTTAAACTGTGGGTTTCTGCATACATTTATATTGATAGAACCTAATTTGGGTGAGTGGTATGTGTGGTTTTCTCAAATAAGGATAGAATTGTAGGAAGCAACCCTGGTGTCAGAAAGAAATCCTTCAGCAGATAGTGAAGGGAGATCTTGCCTCCCTCTTTGTAGGTCTAGACTATCAGGACTTTAGATATCCAGGTTTTGGGGAGAAGGTATTAAGATGCCACCTACCACACAAGAGAAAGTCTACCAATGGCAAGAAAACTCTAGCCCATAAGCCCTAGAAAGCAAGCTATACCTTGAAAACACATTGTGGAGCTGTGTATGCCTTTGACGCATTTGTGTTTTGGTTGACACTAAGCCTTTGCCATCTCTAATTTAATGTTTCAGCCTGGTTTCCACTGTATAAATGATTATATTGAATATACTGAATGACCATCCTTGGTTCAGAGAATAAAAGAAGCAACACCCCCCACCGTATCTCCCACCATCCACCAAAGGCAGTGAAGAAGTGGAGGAAGTAAGAAGCTAGATCCCTCAAATGATGATGTCTTTTGGGGCCAACTTTTAAGATGCTGGTTTTATTTATAAGAGAGATGGCAGTTCCCTCAGAATATGCCTGTGCTGGTCTTAACAGAGTTGTGCCCCGATCCCAATAACAATACCTCCCTAGGTAATTTCATAATACTTGGGAACAAAGATTTGGATTAAACAATATGTGGTCTGAGGAATTCACAGAGAGCCATCCCCAAAAGGAGCCAGTAGTCAGGCAAACCCCCCTGCCAAAATCCCAGATGATATGGTTAGATGTATCCCCCCCAAATCGCTTCTTGAATTATAATACCCATAATCCTCATAATCCCCACATGTCAAGGGAGAGACCATGTGGAGGTAACTGAATCATGGGAGCAGTTTTCCTCATGCTGTTCTGATGATAGTGGGTGAGTTCTCATGAGATCTGATGGTTTTATAAGGGGTTCTACCCTCTTCACTCAGCACTTCTTCCTGCTGCCTCGTGAAGAAGGTGCTTTGCTTTCCCTTCACTTTCTGCCATGACTGGAAGTTTCCTGAGGCCTCCCTAGCCATGCTGAATTGTGAGTCAATTAAAATTCTTCTTTTATTTTTTTTTTATAAATTACCGAGTCTCAGACAGTTCTTCATAGCAGGGTGTAACAGACTAATCTGCTTGTAGTTGGGAGAATGTAAGGGCTTAATTTAACACAGCCCAGTAATATCAGACCCTGCCCACCCAATCCAGTTTCACCTGCCTCTCTTGTCTTTGGATACTGAAAATCACTGCCTGGAGACCCTCTGTCTTGATAAGAATGAATTTCTCTCTCTGAAAACATTTTCCAATTCCTTTCTGTGCTAATCTCCCTGTCTGTCATGCATAGGTAACAAGTGATTGCAGAGTTGTGATCTATAAGTCCAGAAATGTATAATGCAGTTTGAGCAAAGAAAATACTGAGACCTATTTGCTACTTACTGGGCAGGATTATAGTGTGCACCAGGGGTTTGAAATATTTAGATGTCTTAGAACTGCAAGTGAGGATGCCCAAGGTCAGCACGGCTTTTCTTCTGTCAGAATTAAGTAAAGCAAGCCACAGAGTTTCACTTGGAGGCAGTTGCCTTGACAGGATATTAAAATCAAGACCTTGATTGTCTCTGCTGCCCCTGAAACAATTTTACATCTTTTATTTACAGCAGTTTACTGGTAAATGTGGCCAGTCAAAGAAAACTCAAGAAATATTAGGACAGACTTTGAAAGACGTTTCAAATTAAGCTGTATTTGTGCTATCCAGTAAACATTTGTTGTACGCCTACTACCTGTATGAGCCAACTCTTGCATTTAATCCTCTGTAAGACATGAGAAGTGTGACCTGCCCTGAAAAGGGACCCTGTGGTTATCCTTCCTCAATCTTTCCATCCTCCTCACTCTGCACATCAATTCTATACCAAAGCATGGCAGATTTCATTCATAGTGTCCTTTCATTTCTGCCTCACACTCACCCAAGTCTGAAATTAATCACAAATTTGAACACTTTCCTGTATACTTCTAACACCCTAGTTTTAGCCACCATTCTCTTTCTTCTGGAGAATAGTAAAGTCTTCCCCATGGCCTGCCTGCTGCCACCCTATGATCCTGTAATCCTTAATTCACTTGCCACACAATAACCTGACTCATTTTAATTACAGAAGAGTTTAACTCAAATCATCTTAGCAGTGGTCTGATGAAAGTAGGGAAATTCCCTTTCGGGTGAGGTAAATATTATCTACTTCATTCTCAACTCTATCTTACACACAATATCTGGCACACGATTTAGAATTAAGAACATATGAAAAAGGTAGGAAACAGATAAAGTAATCATAGTCAAGAGATAAATTAATCAATAGAAGCAGGCCTGATGTTGGCCCTGAAGTTGGAATTACCACATTGTGATTTTAAAATAAATATAAAAGATGCACTTAAAAATCTAATGAGAAAAGTTGGCATGTGTGAGCAGAGAAATTTCAAAAGAGGTATTAAACTAATAAAAAGAGCAAATGAACTGTTAGAATTTTTTTAAAATGTCATTTCTTAGATTTCAAAGTATTCTGAACATAGCAGAGGAAAGGGTCACTGAACTTGAAGTCAAATTAGTAGGTATTACCCAAACTAAAGTACAAAGAGAAACAAAAGATGGAATAAAAACATCTCTAGCACCATTCTAATGATATAAGTCAAGCAACTGGAGTACCAGAAGATAAGAGAGAGAACCATAAAGTTTCCAATAATTTTTCAAAATTCTTGGAACACATAAAATTTCAGAATCAAGAAGGGGAGCAAATCATAAGCAAAATTAATACAAAGTCAATCATATATATACACACACACACACACACACATATACACATATATATATAGTCAAACTACAACATCTTTACAGCATTGAAAGAAAAAATAACCTAGAATGATGTATATACAAAAAATTATTCCTCAAAAACTAATGCAAAATAAAGACATTTTCAGTTATATAGAATATAAGAAAATGTGGCTACAGTTGATCTAAAATATAATAATGATAAAATAAAATTATTTGTTATAGAGGAAAATAATGCCATATAAAAGCCAGATCAATAGGAAGAAATAAAAAAATACCAAAAGAGTCAATATACCTTTTTATTATACACACACACACAAATGTACATACATGCACACACACACACACACACACACACACTCATAAAATTCCTTTGGAGAATGACTATTAAATCTAGCAAAAAAACAATTATTGTGAGCCCATAGTATATGTGGAAAGAAATATTTGACAATAATGGCACACATGGTGGGAAGAGACAGGAGAGTAGAATCTTGGATAAGGTGGACCAGGTGACTGTAGTACATGATTTTAGGAGACTCTCATCCTCAGGGTCATGTTTGTAAACTAGGTCTCTCACATGCCTCACTTTTGTTTTGACTGATTGGAAAAAGTAAAAGAGAAGTGTACTATAGTATATTAACTTTCATTTTTCATTAGTTAGTATAATTTTATTTGAGGAAAGATTACAAGTTAAACACACAAGTTGTAACAACTAGAGCCCTATTATAAAACATAAAAGGAATAATTAGTCAATGAGATAAAATGGAATGTTAACAAAAAAATTCAAAAATAGAAGAAAGTAATGGGGAAGCAAAGAAGCAAGATGCAAATGGAAAAATAGAAAACAAATAGTAATTATTGTGGAATTAAACACATCAATATATATATTAAAAATTAAATAAACTAAAATACTTCAATTAAAAGACAGAAGTTGTAAAATTAGATACAAAGTAAGACCAGTAGCAAGTTGTTAACAAAAACTAATTGTTAAATATGAAGACATAGAGGTTGAAAGTTTTAAAAATGAAAAAATATATAACATAAAAATATTAAGCATGAAATACATGATGTGGCTATATTAATATTTACTAAGTATACTTTTAAAAACTGAAGGTTAACAAATAGATGTTTTTAACAATGGTTAAAGATTACATTAATCAAGAAAATACAACTATCATAATGTGTATTAAACTAAAAACAGAGTTTCAAAAAATTTCAAAAAATAAAAATTAGCAAAATTAAAGAGATATGTAGACAAATCTACAAAGACAGAGTTTAACAACCTCTTTTAATAAATGATAGACCACTTAAGATAAAAATAGTAACAATATCAGAATTTGGAGGATTTTGCTAAATAAGTATTTAGGAGTATTTATAACTTTAAATGCCTGCAATAGAAAAGAAGAAAAGTTAAAGATAATGATCTAAGATAATAACTTAAGGTACCTACACAGAAAGCAAATTAAAAACAAAATAGAGCATAAGAGTAGAAATGAGTGGAAGTTAATAAAATAAAGATTAGATAAAAACAGAAAAAAAGTCAATGGTTCTAACTTGGCTATTTGGAAATATTAATAAAATTGATAAAAACCTGCTGGGATGATTTTACAAAAAGGAGGGAACAAGGAATCATAATACACCTAAGTGACCTGTGAATGGAGAAAGAAAAACTTGAGCTTGGCTAACAGATGTACAGCTCAGTATGTGGCTATAAGCCAGAAGTGGAACCTCGCTGCATTACAGCCTCACTCAGAGGTGGTCTTGTAAAACAGTGATAATGAAAAGTCTTCCCAGTGGGTAGATTTTTAGGCACTACATCATGTCATTCACTTTGATTGGAATGAGAAGTGGTCCAAGATTAGAATATACATGGATTTACTGGCATTAGTGAATGACTTGGGAACCTGGTCAAAGGCTTAGATGGAAACAATTGCAAGATGGGAGACAAAAAGTTATGGTCAAATATATATAAGGGATATATAGTGTGTTCATAAACTATGGAAATTATTGTATGTTAATATCTACCAGAAGGCATCCACCATAGTAAAGGTACTAAGTTGGTAGACAAAATAATTTGGACAGTTGGCAATAGCCAGCCTCAGTCAGTAACCATGCCAGTGAATTAACCACTGGCCTTACTAGGATGGCCCAATAAAATAAATATTCACGGTGGCACAAATGGAAGTTATGCATTGGCCCAACAGCATAGATTTTCCATTCCCAAGGCTGATATAGCTACTTCGACTGCCAAATGACCAACCTACAACAGAGATTGAGGTTGAGCCTCCAATAAAGCACCATTCCTCATAAAAACTAAATACTTATTGACATCAACTTCAGTGTATTGGTCCATCCTGGAAAGACCAGTGGTTCTTTTCAGGAAAAGGAGTGAAGTAATCAGGTGACAGTCACAGCTTTTAATTCAGTGTGACTCAAGAGGGGACCCTGGTGAAGGTATACTCTCTTTCAGATCCAGGACTCTAACTCAATAGTATTAGAAATAGAAATGTATTCTGTTTATGGATTTGTTATTCCTTCCCATAAGGCTCAGACAGTATCATAATCCAAGGCTATTTTGATTATTCAATCCACTAGCATGGGATTTCTCATAAAATCAAAGCAACAGAATCAATGTTTCAACAAAGGAGGTTTAAGAATGAAGTGATGATCAATAGACCCAGTTTGATATTACATAATACATTACCAGGAAGATGCTGGCCTGATGCATTTCTGGAACAGCTTGCTGAAGACACAGTCAAGACATCAGCTCAGAGGTTATACTCTGTGAAGATGGAATGCAATCATCCAGGGTGCATCAGAGGCCTGTATATTGCGCTGTGTATTCAGTAGAAAGGATACATGGGTTCAGGAACCAAGTGATGGAAGCAGTTGTGGCCTTATTTACTATGACCCCCAGTGACTACTGGGGAAATCTGTGCTTCTCCTTCCTCCAATTCCAGACTATTGAGTTAGAAGTTCTGGATCTGAAAGAGAGTATACCCTCACCAGGGTCCCCTCTTGAGTGACACTGAATTAAAAACTGTGGCTGTCACCTGATAACTTCACTCCTTTTACCAAGGATGTGCAGGCAAGTAGAGGAGTCACCATTTAGCAGCAATAATTGACTCTGGTTATTAGAAGGAGTCAGGGCTGCCATTACATGAGATGGGGTAAAAAAGAATATGTATAGAATGCAGGTAATCTACTTGGGTGCTTCTTTGTAATCTCCTGACCAGTTGTGACTATAAACCAGTTGTGACTATAGAGAGAGGCATAGAAACCTCACTCTACAAAGGACTTGAGGATCAGGAGTTTAGACTCCTCAGTGATGACAATATGGATCATGCAACTAGCTATGTACGTCAGCAAAGTGGGTAGCTGAGAGAGGAAGCTAGAATCGATGGAAGGGAATGGCAATAACTATCTACTGAGGCCCGAGACTGAATGGAGGGGTGTGGTTGTAGTTTATCCCATTAATCACCCTCTTCCAAGTTTCTTCTCTGACAAGATTAGGGGTTGAGACCCTAGGAGAGTGGCTTCTAAATGATTATGGAAGATGGATTCCAACAACATGGAAGGAAAACTACTGTAGTCATAAAGACACACTTCCCAGGATAATCTCTCATCTCAAGGTCCTTAACTCAATCACACCTACAATACCCCTTTTGCCAGACAAGATAACATACTCACAGGTTCCAAGAACATTAGAACATGGACATTGTTGGAGAAACCACTATTCCACTGACCACAGAAGCCAAATTAAGACATGTCCCAATCGTTTTAGCTTTTACATTTATTATCTTTATAATCGTATGTGAGATTAGTTGGCAGCTAAAATATCTTTCAGATCTGATAAATCAGACTCAGGAGGTTGTGAACCAATTATATGGAAGACTTTATTTGCTGGCTCATATGTACTTTTTCTGAGAGTGAGAGGACAATAATTAAACTTCTTTCCAGATTCTCCAACCAGCTTAACAACAGCTACTCTAAATTCTTACTTTCTACCATTGGTGAACAATTCATGTGACATGTCCCAGTAACTAAAGGACAGTGAGTCATCTTCACATGAGAAATGCAGCTTCAAAGACACTCCATAAATGTGGATGAAAGCTGCATCAGAAGACAGACACTTATACAGCTAGCATTATGTTTTTATAGCCAACATTTAGTGGGTGTTCACAGGATCCAGTAGTGACTGTGCTTAGAATTTTACATACATTGATTAACCTTGATCTTTTGAACCTTGTGAAATAGTCATTTTAATTATTCCAAATTTACAAATAAATAAAATGAGAACTAACAAGGTTAAGTGATTTTCCTTAGATTACCTGAGTGGAATTTATACAGGCAGTCTAATCCCAGGACCCACACTGAATCAATGCTACTGTTTCCAAAATTTGCTTGATCCTAGAAATGTACTAAGATTGTGATCAAATAAACATGGAGACATATTTATTTTCTGGTTTTGCTCTTGAGATTTTTGTATTTTAAAAAATTGACTTAGAAAGATATAAGTCAGTGCTCTCTGGTATGGTTATATCATTTGTTAAGCTATTAAAATAATTCAATTATGTTTAGTAAATAGTCACTTTCTCAAGCCCTCTGAGTGTCCCTGCTCACCTAGCCACCCAACTTCTTGGGACCCTCTGGCTCTTCCAGGATCTACTAGATACAAGGTCAGTGCCCAGAATAGCAATGGCACCCCCAGACCCCGTTCAACTTCACTGTCAACTTTCCCTCCTTGTGCAAGATAATTCCTGATTCTAAGATCACTTCCTCATTTGTAAAAGTAGGATAATGAGATTTCAGGTCAACGTAAACATCAGATAAACTAATTAGATGAAAGCACTATATTAAAACACTCTACAATTGTAAAGAGTTGCTATTTTAACTCTTAATAGAAGGAACTTAAAGGAATATTTATTTGTTGAGATACAAATATGAACCCAGCTGTACTTTAAAAGCCACCCAAAACTACCAGATATCCTCTTTATTGTAAGTAAAAGTCTGTTACCATAGTCTCTAGGTCTTTCAGTTGAATTTACTGTTGATCTAGAGATTAACCAAAATTAACTCCATGCCCAATAGAAGATATCTTATACCTGACACTTAGACTTTGAGAATTTTGAGCATGTGATTCTTTGTCTCTAGAGCCCTGCATATTTCTAGGCAGATAATAGATTATCAGAAATGTCTGTTGAAGAAGTTTCTATCAAATATCTATATTTCAAATGAATAAACTTATGATGTACATACATGAACTTCTATATATAGTATTCTCAAGTGACTTTGTCAAGTCTTACACTAACACTGTGGAGTAGGCAGGGACAATAATATGATTATAAATCTTTCAGATAAAGAAGCATTAGACTGAATGCATTCTTCCTGGTAGTCAAGTATCACTCTACTAAGATTCTGAGGATGCAAATTGTAGGTAGGTAGATAGATGTTTGATAGATAGATAGATAATACATATATGTATATGTGTTTGTGCATGTGTGTATATGGGTTTTTGTGCCTATCTGTATCTGTGTATGTATCTATTAACCAACCAACCCATCAATCAATATGAAATACTGCTCTAAAACTACAAATAAATTTTATTACTAGACTCCTATTGACTGATAGCTATTCTGGTTTCTCAGCTTAGTGCTCTTTTTCTCACAGCAAAATGTACTGGAAGATGCTAAGCCATTAGTGATGTCACTAATAAATAATCAAACACATGTGGCTTCTTGGGGGTTATAGCACAATACAGGTATGAGGGCCTGTGGGAGAAAGTAAAAAGTAGTGACCATGGATGAAATGGAAAGAGGCGCCATTAGGGAAGCAAATAGCTCTTTTCCCTAAGGGCTAAAAATGATAGCCCATTCTTCCCACATCATTGACTCAAAAGGCTGTAAGGAAATGCTGTTTGGGGAGTAGTTGATCCCTGAGTTGCTGGTGTGGTATGCTGTACACTTCACCAACGAGCACCGTATTTGGGGACCCATAGCTCCCAAAAGGCTAAGCTTTTACCTGCTAACTCTGCAGGCGCCAGCTCTGAAACACAAAGTGGAAGATTTAGGAGAAAAGGTTTTCAGACAAATTGCTACATTATATGAGAGAGAGGGAAGGGCAGGGAGAGATGGAAGAAAGGTGGAGAAACTAACAGAATTATATTAAAATGGTTTTTTAAATCCAAAAGTATTCATCTGAACCTGCTTCACCACCTCAGGTGAATCAGTCCACACGTGGGCATTGTCTCTGGGGTAAATGAGACATGAGAATGAATATGAGAATGCAGAAAATATGAAGTGATAAATGGAAAGGATATCATCCTGGAACTCTCTTCCTGTAAGTATATTCCTATAAAGAAAATGTAGTTTTCCTGGATTGCTGTAGTAGAAATGAAATAGAGTTTGATAATCTGGCTTTGCACCTTGTTCTATCAGTTACCCATCTTATGACCTTGGGCTCAGAATGTAACCTTAATTATCCACATAAAGAAGAAAGAGGAACAGGAGGAGGAAGAAGAGGGGAAGGAGAAAAAGGAGAAAGATTCTGTAATATTAGGTTAAATTGGTCTATAGAATTAATGGACTAAAAACTGAAGCTCCATTCTATTCTCTACTCTCAATTTATAGCAGACATTGTGAAAGAGCTGCCGTGTTGTTTTTACTTTCTTACCTTTTTCTCTCACCTGACCTTCTCCATTCAGGTTTTCATCACCAATATTTCACTGACAGAGACTTTTCAATATTACTGATGACTTCCAAGTAGCCAGATCAAGTGGCTGAGACTCACTTTTAGCTTGACCCAACAGCCGATTTTAACATAGCTTATTACTCTGCTCCTTGAAACACATTGGGTACTTGAATTTCAGAAGAGCAAACTCCCTGGTTGGTTGTTTATCTCAGGTTACTCTTTCTCAATCTCCTTTTCTGGACCTTTCCCCACTTCTAAACCTCTAAATGTGGGAGATCTGTTACAGACATCAACTGTGAACTTTTTATTCTCTCCTTTCACATTCACGCCCTAGATGCTCCTACTGAATGTATCCTTAAATACCGTACTTACACAGCGGATTGTCAACTCTTCTCCCTAATTTACTTATCTCCAATATTTCCACCTCTCTATATGGTACCTTTTCAACCAGGCATTCAAAAAACAAAACAAAACAAAACAAAACAAAACGCTAAGAATTATCCTTGGATCCTCCATTAGTTTACACCCCTCATGCAATCTACTGATAAGGCTTTCATGTATGCCTTTAAAACATCAAGCAAGAAATAACTACGCATCATTCCAATTGCTGCTCCTCTGGCCCAAGCCACCATCATCTCTCACCTGCATCACTGTCATAGCCTCTGAATTCGTTCATTAATATCATTTTCCCCCTCTATAGTCTCATTCAAATTTTGTAATTTTCTTTACAATTATAAATCTGTTCATGTTGTTTTATTGCTCAAAACATCTTCAGAATAAAACTGAAATTCCTTAAAACTTATTCCAAGGTCTTACATCATTTTGCATCATCTTGCATCTTCCTACTCACTCCCTACTAGCTGCCCCTTGGTCACTGCACTCTAGCCACCATAGCTATCTTGTTTTAATTTTAAAATGACAAGCATGTGTCCACCACAGAACATTCTACTTGTTCTTCCTTCTGCTTTAAAGATGCGTTTGCATGGCTTGCTCTCTCAAGTCCACAAATTTCCAGCGAAATTTTATATCCTCCGAGAAGCCTGTTCTGGTCACCATTGCTGAAACAGCCTTTTCTACCTTTATTGTTCTTCAAGGCACCCCTGTACTGCTTTATTTTTCTTCACCACAGGAATCTGTATCTGAAATTATATTATGTATTCAACAAGTGATATAATAGTTTATTACATCTTTCCCCAACTCTCATAATAATGTCAGCTACACCAGGGCAGTCTCTCCTTGTGGCATGTTTTGTTTTCATTCTATATTATATTCCACATGATTGAAGCAGTTTGGATCCTAATAAAGGATATGACAGATAGCTAGATAGATAATAGTTAGGTAGGCAGTATATGTAGATTTAGATTCAGATTCATCCTCATGTTGAATGAATGAATGAATGCATGAATATGAACTCCATAGCCTGGGTGTGTACAAGTAACAGCCTCAGCGTGTTGCCTTCCTTGACCACTCTGGGTAGCTGAAACAGCTCCAGAATGTCAATCAAGAATTCTCTGGGCTGCAGCTAACAAGGCGCAGACCTCTATCTAACAACAAGACCTTTTGGAATCAGATCTCCATGGGCCCTTCTGAAATAACACAGATACAGTGCAGTAAAAACAGCTTGCAGAAATGGCATTTATAACTCTTTTTACAACCGAAGTCTATCACAGGAAATGCCAAGCAAACATATATAAATAAAAATGAATTCTCAGATTTATCTGCTCAGACTGTAACAACCTAATAAGGTTTCCCCAGCAAAAGCAGGGCAGGCAGAGAGGGCAAAAATATGCTCAATTTCTTTTTTTCAATCCACATATAAAGGCAATTTTTTCTTGTTTCCATCTGGGGCCTTTTCCAGTCACACCCAAGGGTTCTGGCTACCTCTGATTGGAAGTAAGAAGGAAGGAATGATGTGTTTGCCTCGCTGAATTCTCCATTACACATAGTGGGACCTGTTTCACCTATTTGTAGACTTTGCTTTCTTCCACTATTGAGGCCAATATGATCTACCACTGCCTGAAAGCTTAGCTATAAAAATCTCAAAAGAAAAAAAAAAAGTATATGTGTGGACACACCCATGCATATAAATATATACTCATAAGTGCACATATCCTGCTTTAGGCAGAAAGGAGTTAAAAAACAACCAAAAAAAAACCACTTTCATTAACTCAGTTATCAGCTCATTTTCTGTTACATGAACCTTAACTCTATACCATAGTTCTAACAACTAGACTCTAGTTTCTTTCTCTGTGTTTGAGTCACCATGTCCCCAGTGCTCTCACTTTTAGAGTTTCTGTCTCAGGCATGGTTTGTGGACTACTAACTGCTGTCTGGTTCACCCTTATTATCTAATACAACATAGAAGTTCTTGTTGTACTTCAGAATCTAGTTTGCCTCAATTTGTCAACAGAGTACCAGGTCCTGACTAGCAATGCCCCAAGATACAGTACCGCATGCAGTAGCTCTTTCAAATCATGGATAATTATAGAAACAAACAAAAGCTGTAGGTCAGGAAGAGTTTAGGAGAGTACAGGGATAGGACAACAGGAGATGAAGCAGAAAATTTGAATAAAAATACAGAAGAATTCGAGACATATTCCTGAGTCTGTTAGGGTTGGGGAAGCAGCAGTGGGTTGTAACAGAGGTAGGAAATAGGGGCCAACAAACCATGAAGAATGAATGAAAATGACGGGGTAAATGCTCATCTACCATATTTCAAACGTTTCCTGTGTCCTATGATATGCTGATGAGAGTGCTGCGCTCCAGGGACAGGACAGCCTCAGCCATCAAGAGATCAGAGATGTGTTGCGGTGGCAACTAATAAGAAAACTGGCAATTTTAACACTGTGATCTCCAGCAAGGCTCCTAGTATGCAAAGTGCAGCTTAGGAGTTTATTCAACGTAATAGACCGGGCTGCCATGGGAATTCTCTCTCTAAGCTAAAATATACATAACACTGGAGAAAGCCTACCCAAAATTTATTTTTATGTACATAGTAAAATTAATCCAATAAAGGAATAAAGAGTAAGCACTTTGGTAAGTAGATGACAAAACCAAAGAACTTATAGGGAAATCAAAACCAAATATAAAATTTTAAGCCTGAGGGATGGACCTTCACCATTAGGAAAAAGCAACAAGTATGGGCCATGGCTTCTGCGCACACCAGGGTTGTTACCAGAGCTGTCTGCTAATGATTAAAAGCACAATTTATGTTATGTAATATAATGATTTTATCTATCTAAAGCACTTAGTAGTACTTGGCACATAGTAATCAGTAATTACTATTATTATAATTAAACCATGTTGAAGCCAGTTAAAATTTATCCATGATAAGCATTGATGACTCCTGATTCTTCCTTCAAAAGGGGAGACCCTTCAAATTCTGGGAGGCACCACCATTGAAATTCTTAAATCTTTACAACTCTGATGCAGTACAGTTCCTCCCCTTTCACAGACAGAGAGCTTTAGAAAGAGAGGGATGCATTTGTTAAATTGATGACTGCTAACAAGGATTATTTTAGAACCAGAGTAAGTAAAAGGTGTTCAATAAATTTTGACTAATAATTTAACTGCAGTAGAGAATAATATTGCTCAGACATGCGATTTGAAATGATTTAGGGATGAAGCTCCTTTGAAATGTGCATCCATTCTGTCCTCTAATACCTCCCAAAGGTTGATTAACTCACTAAGCTTGGTTTTATGAGAAAGCCCCTGTGGTATCTGTGGGTGAAGTCATGTTGAAAATGACAGAGTGTAGAATTAAGGGCAGTTAATCTTACCTTGTGGTTGTTTGATGTCAGTAGAATCTGATATTATAGGATGTGTTACCAGTGCCCAGTCATCAGAAGCAAGCACATATGCCTTTTCTACAGGGACAAAGATGCTATTGATGATGGTGATGGTGATGATAATGATGATGACAATACTGCTGACAATGGAAATAGCTATTTCCAATTGAGGGTTTGTTGCTATGTTAGTCACTATACATGACACTTTAATTTTATTCATAAAGCATCTTGAAATATACTTTACATAATGTTCATTTTACCACTCAAGAATGTAAAACTGACAAAGTTTGTGTCACACTACTAACAATGGCAAAATCAACATTTCCATCTTGATCGTTCTGAGTTCAAAATTTCTGCATGGAATCTACTATAAAATAATCAAATCAGAGAAGTCTTCAAATAGATTTTCTCCATGTTATTATTCTGTGTTCCAAAAGGAAGATGATATTAAGTGCAAATAACATATTCAACCATATTTATAAATATTATAAAAGCCAGATTTTAATAAGGTGCTCCCACCTGAAGAATTGCTCTTGTGACTCTGATTCTCCTTTGCTGTATTATTTATCTATACTGCATGCTTGGTTTCACAAACACTTCCCACAACGTTCACGTGTCCCTAATCAAACAATGTGGCATTGGCATTATGGGCTCTCCACAAATTAGTTTGACAGTCAGTAAAAATCATTTTAAGAGAAAGAAAAATCTCAGCTTACAAATTGTGAGGGGCATTTATTTGGACATTTAACAACAATATTTGAGCATCTAGATTACACATTCTGACTACAGTTTATAATTATTTAGCTAGCTGTCTCATTTTATTGCTACTGGGTGTTATCTAGACACATATCTTAATCATTCCCGAGTTTTGTGGAAAGATTCCAGGGGGAATAAATAATGGGTCAACCATTCTCGCCTGGATGTTGTCAGACAAGATGTAAAGTCCTTGAATGTCAGAGAGATAAAAGAAACATAAGTGATAAGTTAGTCCAACTACCTTCTTTAACAAATTAATAAGTTGTAGCTTAGAGAGAGATTGTAATTTATTTAAAGTCACTGTATTAATCAGGATAAGCAAGATTATGCTGCAGCAATAGGCAATCCCACATTTCAGTGCTTAACTTTTTTTAAAAAAAAGTTTATTTCTCTCTTATGCTGTGACCCAAACAATAGTCTGTGAACCGGAAAGTATCTGAGACAGGTCTAAATCAATTTAGAAACTTCATTTTCTCAGGGTTAAGGACACATCTGTGACATAGCCTCAGGAGGACCTAATGACATGTGCCAAAGGTGGTGGGAGTGCAGCTTGCTTTTATACATTTTAGGGAGAGATAATACATCAATCAACACATGTAAGATTTACATTGGTTTCATATGGAAGGGCAGGACAACTCTAAGTGGGGTGCTTCCAGGTCACAGGTAGATTTAAAATATTTCTGGTTGGCAATTTGTTGAAAGAGTTATTATAGAAAGTAATGTCAGGGTTATGATAAGGTTTTATCATGAAAATGAAGCCTCCAGTTAGCAGGCATCAAAGAGAATAGACTGTCAATGTTTCTTATTAGACTTCAGGTCTGTGTTGATATTAATGGCAGTTGAGTTTTCCTGAATTCCAAAAGGGAGGAGGGCATAATGAGGCATGTCTAACCTTCACTTCCCACCAGAGCCTCAACTAGCTTTTCAGGTTAACTTTGGAATGCCCTTGGCTGAGAGGATGAATCCGTTCAGATGGCTGGGGGCATTAAGAATTTTATTTTTGGTTTACAGGTCAACCAGATATCCAAGCCAACAGCACCACTCCCTTTACGAGGCTTGCATTATCATCACAGTAGGAACATGAGCACATGCACACTGAGTTTGTTTCATGACATAATGATCATCAGCATTTCCACTTCATTTTGTTGGACAAAGTAAGTCACATGCTCAACTTTAAAGGAAGAAGAAAAGTATGCCCCCTCATGTACACCGAAGAAATAAGCCAGAAATATTTGAGTTGCCATAAACACTATAATCCACAATAACTGTAGCCATAATCATAAGCATAGTATTAGCATAAGATTCAATGCAATGGAAGGTCTGATTTCAGTGGAAGTTAAAACCAGGAAAAATATTCATTGTCAGTACCAGAAAGTCAGTGACAAAAGGCCAGGTGACAGATAATATCTGACGTCAGAAAGAGAGCTGACATGCTGTTCTGATAATCTTTCCATTTGAGGCAAATGAGTAGTTCAGTGCATCTTGATAGTTCAGGAAGCAGATGTTCAATTCTGACCCACGACCAGAGAAAACCATATTGGAAACAGAATATCCCTAAGTTGAGTGGATAGTGGGGACTTACCAAACTCCAACAGAGGTCCAAAAAGTACCAGCAAATAGGCAACCCAAATCAGGGTGAAAAAATACTTCTCATGATCCAAACTAAAGTGTACTGAGGAGTAGAATATTTTTAAAAATGAGGATGAGAGGTAGAAATTTAGAACTAGTACAAAGAATGGGTCAACAGTGATATATCCAAAGTAAGAGAGTAAATAAGGAGAAGAACATAAATTATCTTTTATAAGGTCCTTGCATAAAGATTGGTGGAATGCTGTTAGTAGAATCTGGAAAGTGCTAAGCATGGCCCATGGGTTTCGTTTTACCATTTAGGGAGAAAGCCCAGTCTTGGTGAGGAGCCAGAGGGAAAATGAGGCAGAAGTTTAATCCTAAAGAGGAAGCAATAGAGGGAGAATGAGGCAGAGAATGAATGCTATGGCACAGAAAAACCTGTATTTTGTGGGCAATCCCCAGAATCATAAAGACTCTCAGCTCACTTAGTGACTCATTTCCTGGCCTCCTAGAATTTGTCATACATTGCTTACTTAATCCTGTCTAGTTTATCAGGTTTGCATTGGCTGAAGATGACAAAATTGATATATTCTGATAAAAACTTAGAAAAGGTTAGGGCCTATAGACAAAGTAAAACAAATCAAACGAGCAAGCAAGCTAAGTCCAGGAATTCTAGAGCAATTTTTTCTTTTAGAAGAAGTCACCAGCAAAACATTATTTATTGCTCTTAAAATATGTGTAGCAGAGAGGCATAGTCAGGAACAAAAGATAATTGCTTAATTGACACACTATTTCACTATGTTGATGAAAGGATCATGATTGCAGGGCAGTTGTTGGCACTATTGCATTCATATTCATCAGTTCATGAGAAACTAAAGCTGGAAAAGGAATGACTGAAACCCACTTCTATCACATGAAGAGTAAGTGGGATGTAGTCTGCAATTCATAAGTCTGTATGTGTTGGGCTTTTTACGTTAGCTATAGCTTGGACAGATTCTCCTAAACACACAATTATTCTATTGTTTAAGAAAATTTACAAGCATGTCTGTTTAATAAAACAAAGTTAGAGATAGAAATTAGGAGGTATTTTTTTTTGCACAAGATGTTACCGAAACACCAGGGTTTTGGTCTAAGTCCTGCAGCATGCCAAACATAAAGCCAATCACTGAGACAACAAGTTTTGCCAAAAGAGAAGGCTTTAATGGGGTGCTGCAGCCTAGGAAATGGGAGTTCAGTCTCAAATCCTTCTCCCAGACTGACTAAAACTAGGGGTTTATATAGCAGGGAAGGAATGGAACAATGTGTAAGAAAACAGGAACTAGAGAGGGGCAAGGAGGTATCTGGTGCAGTAATCTGGTGAGTTTCAGTTCCTTGAAACTTTCTGAAAGTCCTTTCCTGAGGAAGGAATTCAGATAAAATGAATACAGATTTCAAGTTTTAACAGTAGAAGGGTAAATTTCTATGTTTATCCAAAACCAACTGTCTATAGGACTATTGGGACAGTTTCAAACACAGTAATAGTGTCTCTATTAGTTTTCCAGATAGAAGATCTTGAAAATTTCCCAGAGCAGTGGGAGAAGATGGTTTAAGGGTGAATAAAGAGGGTTAGACCAATGGCATGATGATCAGCCAGGTAATATGGGCAAAAGCAGCCAGTAAAAGTCAGCTCCTGGGAATACACCTCCTCCTTTAGTCATTTCTTACCTGCTCTATTTTGGGCTTAAGCATCTTCATTATCCCTGGTGCTTAGCCAAAAAATTTGCACAGAATGACCTTATGTTAGTGACTTGGGAAAGTCTAAATCATGTGATCATTCTCCATTTTGAAAAAAAGCAAGGCAGAAAAAGAGTAGCAATTTCTGAAGGTAAAATGGAAAGTAGGATGAAGGGAAGATCAAGAAACACAAAAACTTTTTGAAAAAGAGCAGGAGTCAGGAAGTGATCCCTCTTTCCACCCTGAGCATCCTCAGGAATGTTGGAAAAGATGAGGGCTTTGCCAGTCCTCAGGACGGGGGCTCGAGAGCACAACACTTAACTTTCAAGGTGGCAAGCACTGAAATCTGGATGAAAAGCTGCACTTTACACTCATACATGTTTTGCTGAATTTTTGTGCATAAAGGCACATTTAAGAATTGTGAGAAGCATAGAGTTGCTACAAACTGGGAGGAATAGATAGTAGCAGACGGATTCTGCCCAACATTCTGAACTGGGACTGGCTGAACACAATAATCATGGGAATGCTGGAAAATGACCACTCTGCTCTCTGAGTCAGTGAATTTGCTCTTCCAGGACCTTTCTATTCAGCTATCCTCGGCCCCA
The DNA here is from genome assembly GCA_963574635.1 of Cheracebus regulus. Taxonomy (NCBI): domain Eukaryota; kingdom Metazoa; phylum Chordata; class Mammalia; order Primates; family Pitheciidae; genus Cheracebus; species Cheracebus regulus. The sequence continues at coordinate 57,763 of CAUYQU010046729.1, forward strand.
TAAGAAGCTCAGTTAAATTTTGTAAGGTAGTCATTGTCTCTTGAGAGCGCCTTATTACAGGAATAGATCACACTAAATTAAGTGCTTGCTTCACTTTACCTAGTGTGGGTTTCTACTTTGACAGCTGCCTACTTACTAGCCATCTACACTTATTCCTTCTTAATTGAACAGATATTTTGTTGAGGCATCTACTCCTTCACCATGTGGTTCGGGGGACAATGACTGCATCCGCAACCTCTCTGTGTAGACAATAACTCACACAGACTGGAGAATGTCGGGGACGTCTCATGTACTGTAAAGAAAGCTGGGCCTCCTGAAGATTAGAAATGGGAATAAAAAGTCAATCAGTCACCAGGGCATCACATAAGCACATACATACACACTTTTTATCTCTTCCCTTCACTCTTCCCAACATCCCCATCTGCTCTGAAAACAAGCACATAACCCAAACATGTCCCTCTTACACAACCCTGTCTCCCAGGTAAAGGACACACCAAAGACCAATGGCACTCTGAGTCCCAACTCCAGATCCCTTATATCCAGAGGGTGACTGGCACAGTTTGGGCTGCTGAGTCATTTCTGGCCCAACTCACTGTGGCTTGAGAGTCAGACTCAGAATCTAAGGGCTCCCAATGGTGTGTTCTCAGGAGGAGAGCAGATGATGTTAAGAAGAAACATGTGAACAGGAACAAGCAAAGAGGGTTTCTAGTGTTACTTGTAGTCAATCCACTATGCCCAGGCACATTCGATAAACTGTTTTATTTAATTCTCACATAAACCAGGTGACATAGGCATTACTAGCCCATATTACAAATGAGGAATGGGAAACACACCAGCCAGAGTTCCAGAAGGGAACAGATGACAACTCCAGCAGGATTTATAGGACCATCAAGAGATGGCTATGTCCCATGGACCAACCATAGTGGAACTCCTTAGCCACTCCTAAACCGAAGGGACAGGGAGAAAGAGCAGTGTTCCAGAACCGGATGGGAGCTGCAGGGGAATGAAGTCCTGATGAGAGCTGAGCTCTTAGATAGAAAGAAGCACAGGGATGCTAGCAAAGATCTGGCCTGGAAGGGACAGGGAAGGAAGAACAAATACTGTGGCCTCTCTCCTACTTATCTCCAATCTTCTGTCACTGACTCTCCAGCCTTGGCTCTAATCTGCTGGTGCCAGCCAGCAGCAACTAGAAATCAGAAAAGGAGCCCTGGTAATGCATTCCCCAAAGGAAAGCCTTCCAGGGCACCAAGCAGAGTGAAGTGAGAAAGGGATCTGGTGGGCAAATGGAGAATGACCTAACAAGGGATTTGAGATACTAGATAGAGATACTTAAGTAATGTGTCCAAGGCTGGAGAGTCAGTGACAGGTAAAGTCAGTGAGAGGTATTAGCACAACTTATTAGCATAACTATAACAGGCTTCCAAAGCTGTGCTCTTCCCCAGTATGACAATTCTTTGGAGGGAGCTTCTTAACACCAACCACTCACTTTTCAATCATGAAAGTCAAGAGAAAGAAAACTGATGTGAGCAAGTCTAAGTGAGGATCACAGAGCCAAGATGAAGTTCAGCCCTTCTTGGGCCTAGCCCTTACTCTTTACCATGCAATGATCCTCGTTGCTCCCTGCCACTTACCCACCCTTATCTGCTATATACAACTATAGCAAATGACTTGAGGTCCCACTAACGCCTTTCTACTCAAAATGTGGTCTGTGGAGCAGCTGCATTAGCATCACTATGGAGCTCAGAAATGTAGAGTCTCAGGTTCCACCCCAGGTTCCAACCTACGTTTAATCAAGTTCCCCAGATGACCTGTGTGTTCACAAATGTTTAAGAAGTGCTGTCTTAATGCGTGATGCCCAAACTAACTCTGGGATTTCATATGGAATGTCCCTTCCTTATCTTTGAATGGTGTAATGCATATAATACGTTTTAATTTGTCCAGACACAATTTTTTAAGAAACACCACTCTTCAATATGGTGAGAATGCTAGTTATATGGCCTGTTTCTTCCACTTCATGGAAGTCAGATGATTCAGGTTGCCTGGGAGCACAGATCCCAGAGTCCAGAGATTAACTCGAGAACAGTGCTTAAAACGATAACTTCATTGGATGAGTGGATAAGTGACTGAGCGAGTGAATAGGCATGTGGCCTTAGCGGGGTCAATTAAGTCCTGTTTTAGAAACTGACATGAATCCTGGCAGATTAATAACTCACGTGAGGACTGTTCCAGCTTCGAGCTGTGTAGGGGCTGTCATTTGCCTAAATTGGAAGGAAGTTCAAAGACAGTAAAAAAGAAAATTTAGAAAAGATGTGTAAGAGTAAGCTAATTGAAGACATTGTCTAAACCCCGGACTGAGCCATGCCTTCACAGTTCCCTGAACTCCCCAGTTATAGCAGGAAATACATTTATGTTTGTGCTTACGCTTATCCTTTCTGGCATCCCTACCTAGCAACTGAGTGACTCCCAGCTAGCTCTGCTGAGTGTTTTATATTTATATTTATCCTCTGGACATAGCTTAAGTGTCACCTTCTCTGGGAAATCTTTTATGACACCCCTTCCCCAAGTAAAAATAACAAAAGCCCCATCTTTTTACCAATATGGTCTCCTGAGCACATCTCTGCAATGGCACTTAAGCCATGTTATCACAGCCCCCTGTGTTTTGCTCCATACAAATGTAAGCCAAGACCAATGGCAAAGAACAAAGATTTCTCTTTTGTCATTAAAATGCCAGCTGAAGAGTGCCTAGCATCTAATGGACATTCAATAAATTCTTATTAATAAAAATGCCCTGAAAATAACTCTCTCACATTCTAACATACACAGATTGTGTTCTTAATCCCTGTGAAAATTTCAAGTTAGTAGTATTTCAGCAGAATGGGACCAATTCTCCTGAGCCTGTCCAATAAAAACAAAGAAACAATATAATCACCCACTTTTTTCAGCTTCATTAAGTAGGGAATTGGAGGTAAAACTAGAAGCCAGACAGCACTTGGGAATGTGATACATGCCTTTTAAAGGACTTAAAGGGAACAATTACGAAGACAAGGCTCTGCAGTTAAAATGAATCTTAATTGAATCAGTCTGGAAAGAGAAGCCTGAATTAGATTTAAAGGAAAGTTTAAGAGATTCTTCATAATTGAGTACGTTAATTCAAAACATTCACAGTCTAATAGTTTCATCCACTCCTAGGGCTGGATTGAGAAGACAGAGGACAGATTAGAAAAGGTACCTGTAGAAAATTAATACACATAGTGCATTTTTCTTTCCTGAATGAACCAGGATCTGCAATGGAAAAGAAATTTGGTGGTGAAGTAAAACGATGTCTCAAATTAATGACTGGAAAATCAAAAAATTAACAGAGGCTCCATTTCCAAAGGTAAAATCAATTAAAATTCCAAAAGCCTCATTAATAAACTCAAGCAAAGCCTGAAATGGAAAAGCAAGTTCAATTACCTGCCTGAAGCACCACAAGCATAGATCTTTATGCACACCCAGCGCTTACTGGCAGGTACGTGCTACAAAAGCATCAGTTAAAGGGGATATGAGAACGAGGCAAAATGAAGATACCAAGTATTAGTGAAGAAGGGAGGACTGGAAGGACTATCCAGAATAAAAACCAGAATATGTAATTCAACAACAACGATTGCGTACCTACAGTGGGCACCTCTGTGTTAGACAGTGAAAAATTCAGAGACAAAAATGGTTACTTCAACCTACACCATGCAGGATTTTTTATTATCTCTTCCTATAGCTTGCTAAAATGAAGTAGGGTGCAACTGACTTAGTAAGGGACTGTGAATACACCTAGAAGAGTTGAAAATAGCCTATGCACTGTAGAAGTACACAGTAATGGAGAGGAGATAACATATAACTGCTAACATTTATCAGAATGTAAAGCCTACCAGGCAAAAGCAGCACATAACTTCTCAACAAAGTGCATTTGGTAGACAGATTAATTCTAATTCAGGGAGATAGAAAGTGACGGGGTGGATCACTTGATAGGTCGATTAACCACCCTGTAAAGTTAAACAGCATTTCTGTAGGAAGCAAAATAAAGGGACCTCTAGATAGAGAAACCAGCAAGAACTCCCAGGTAGAGTGGTGTATGCATACCTCTGGAACATTTCTGCCAGACCAAAAAATAAATTTGATTCCATTTTACAACTGCCACAGCACAACAATTTCTACTATAATGAATCCTTTAAAAATACTTTCAGGTAATTTATTTTATCTTCTTTATAATCACATAAGGTATGCAGAGCAAGGGATTTAAATTTCATTTTACCTATGAAAAAATTAAAATTTACACCAATGAATCAAAAAATGGCACAGTCCAATCTAAAAATTTCCAGCTTCAAATCTAATGCATTCTGCTGTTCTACAAACCAGCAACATAGGACAAAAAAAACAAAAAGGAAGGCCATAAGAGTAACTAGAACCACATTATGTAGTATCTTTCAGGTTCCTCTAAAGAGATTTTAATTTAGTGTATAGAGATTCAGTAACATTACTTTATCATTTTAATATTTTGAATAGAGACTATCAACTTCAGATCCTTGCAAATCTGCTTTTGGAAAGATAACATGGGTCAGTCGTTGTTTTTATCCAATGTTTTGTGTGTTCACATGTTAATCTCTAGAAGACCCTGGAGCCACTCTCTATTCTCATCCCTCCTTCCCCTGCCCCACAGAAGAAAGCCCTTAGATATGTTGTGGTGGCGACTAGAAAAACTCCAATACCCTGTGTTCATTGGTTGGGATACTCCAGCCCCCTTGACTGTGGGCTGGAGTTGTTGACTGACTGCCAGCAATTAGAATACCAGTAAACGGATAGGATGTCACTTATGATTATGTTCTAAAAAGACTGGCTTCCAGCCAGGCATGGTGGCTTACGCCTATAATCCCAGCACTTTGGGAGGCTGAGGCTGGCAGATCACCTGAGGTTGGGAGTTCGAGACCAGCCTGACCAATATTGAGAAACTCCACCTCTACAAAAAATACAAAATTAGCTGGGTGTGATGGCACATGCCTGTAACCCAGCTACTTGGGTGGCTGAGACAGGAGAATCACTTGAACCCAGGAGGCAGAGTTTACCGTGAGCTGAGATCACGCCAGTGCACCCCAGCCTGGGCAATAAAGAACAAAACTCCATCTCAGAAAAATTAAAGATGCTTCCATCCTAGGCAATTCTTCTCACTGTGTCAGATATCCTTCTCTGGAGGAGGCCAGTTGCCATGTCATCGGGGTAGCCTGTGAAGAGGCCCAATGGTTAGGGATCAAAGCCTGCACACAGCCTTGTAAGTGAGCTTGGAAGTGGATCCTCTCCTCTAGGTCAAAACTTCAAATTAGACTACAGCCTTGCTTGACACCTTGATTGAAACCTCATTGGAGATTGAACCAGAGGCACCCAATTAATTTATGAACGAAGTACTGACCCACATTAATGTAAGATAATAAATGCTGGTTGTTTGAAGCTGATGTGTTTGAGAGAAATTTGTTACACAGTAATAGATAACTAATACAAATTTTGAAGAGTAAAAGGAGTTTTCAAAAACATATAAACGCTGGAATTTTTAATGGCTGACATTTACTTGTTTGTGTTTCCTCAAAGAACCAGGCTGTCACATGAAGAGACTACAATTAGCAGGACTCAGTCAGGATCCAGAGGTGTTCATTTCCAACAGGCTGTGCAGATCATTCTAAACTACACCAAAGTTTAATATCCATAGATTTAATGGAAATGCCATCGTTTTGGGGATGATGAGTGCTTAGGATCACTCCTAGTTTCATCATCTATTGGTAGTGTCATGTAAAACATGTTACCTAAGCACTCAGAGCCTCATTTTCCCCCACCCACAAAATGGAGGATCTTATCACACTCTCAAAGTTATTGGAAGGATCAATTGAGAAAAGTGGAGTTGAAAAGTCTGGTGTTTGGCATATGGGAAGCACTCAACAAAATTTTGTTTTCTCCCTGATTAGTCGAGTTTGGCCTCAGAAAGGGACTGCATATGTTAACACTCACAAGGGCAATGCTGCTAGAGCAAAAAGCCCGAAAGAATATAAAGTTACTGTTTTTTCCCTCTAGGACTAAAAAAAGCTATCATCTGGCTTTTATTATTGTTATTATTATTTTTTGCCTTTTAGATAAAAAACGGTAGAAAAATTGGAAAATGAAGATTGGGCCAGAAGGCAAAGTTGCCACCAAAACCTCTCAATTCTCAGAAAGAATAACGTTCAGGAACAATGTTATTACTGATAATAGAAAACAAAACAAAACAAAACATTTTTTCAGCTAAATAGATGCTAAGAGAGATGCAAGGTTTTATGTATACATACACAAAAGTGTGTTGATGTGGTTTGGATCTGTGTCCCCACACAAGTCCTCTGTTCAATTGTAATCCCTGGTGTTGGAGATGGGGACTGGTGAAAGGTGGTAGATCATGGGGGTGTTTTCTAATGGTTTAGTGCTATCCCTCTAGTGCTATTCTCATCATAGAGTTCTCATGAGATGCGTTTGTTCAAAAGTGTGTCGTGCCTGCCCCGCATTCTCTCTTCCTCCTGCTCCAGCCATGTGAAGTGATGGCTCCCCCTTTGCCTTCTGCCATGACTGTAAGTTTCCTGAGGCCTCCTGAGAAGCCAAGCAGATGCCAGCACCATGCTTCCTATATCACCTATTAGAACTATGAGCCAAATAAACCTCTTTTCTGTATAAATAACCCAGTCTCAGGTATTTCTATATAGCAGTGAGAGAACAGACCAATATATGTATGTATTTGTGTGTTTATATGTATGTATGTATATGTACAAACACGTATGCACACATATATGTATATGTACACACATACACATACCCTTGAACCCTAACTAGAGAATGAATGTGTTGTATCACCTAAGGATGTATTTTTTAAAAAATACACAGAAGCTACCCTCCCAGTGAGCTGTCTATATGCATTTATCACCCAAGAAGCAGGGCACCAACAGTTTTTGAAAGACAATGTGGAATTAGATCCAAACAATGAGATATGTCACCCAGTAGCTCACACATCACATTGCACAACACATCCAAAGAGAAAGTTCTTTGTCCTGGCAGCTCACAGTTGGCAGTTTCTTCCTTGCTCTGCTCTCAAGGTCTTTCCCAACAGCACGCTGCCCTACTTGTTCCTCCTTCTTTCTGCTCTTTCTTCTTCCTTGCTGCAGCTAATTTCACTCAAATGCCATGTGACCTTCGGCTTTTCTCCACTTGAGGGCATGCAAGTAGCAACAGTGACTACCGAAGAACAAAGATGCTAGCCAGGTTGGAAAGGGCAGAAACGTGGCTAAATCCAAAGTCTGGTTTTTAACCAGCTAAAACACTGTCTTTAACTTGTTCTCTACTTTTTACCACATGAGTAATCTTGAACACATCTCAACCTCTACGAGGTTCCAAATTCATGAGGCTATCAAGAAGATTGACAAAGAACATCAAGCCAAGCGTGGTGGCACATGTCATAGTCCTAAATACTCAGGAAGCTGCGGCATGAGGATCATTTGAACCCAGGAGTTCACACCAATCCTGGGCAACATAGCAAGACCTGTCTGTAAATAAATAAAGGAGAGAAAAATCTATGGAAAACATTGGTACATAATAGAGTTCTGTAAATGTTCTTTTGTATTGTTGTTGCAGTTTTTATCATATTTTATTTTTATGTGTAAATACATATATACTAACATATACCTCTAAGGTTATTGAGGGAATTAAATAAGATAACCTATGTAATGCAACTACTATAAGCCAGACACATTGTCGAAGCTCAATAAACATTATTTGTTTCCTTCTTTTCCTTTTCTTTAGAAGTCTTCCAAAAGATGGCAAGTTATGACAATAACAGAAGGAATAAAATAGGTGTCTTATTCAAAAAGATCATGACCAACCCCTCAAGTCATTCCAGAAAGTTATTGGCTACTACAGCTGCCCTAAGACAGGCTTCAGATTCTTCAGAGAGGTCATAACGGTGCCCTACGCTTTCTGACAGCTTCGGAAAGTTCCTGATTCTCTCCACATTCAAGGACAGAATATCTGACTTACCCTTATAATAATAAGAAGAACAACAAAAAGAATACAAGAAATAGAATTTATTCTAGACACCTTTATTATAACCCAGTCTTACTTGGAACAAAGTATGCTGTGATTATACATTTATTTAATAAATCTCATTGTGGCAAAGACTGGTAGCTGTTTACCAAAAATTTGTGTTTTTATTTCATGGGATAGAGGTTTTGCTAGGACATAGCTGCTCAGTCAAGAACTGCAATCCTCAGCCCCTGATGCATGATAAAGCAAACTTGTAATTAAGTTCCAGCCAATGGTAGGAGCAATGTATATTACTTCCTGGCTTGTCCCCTCCACATCCCCCTGGATGAGCCTCAATTCTTTCATTTTCCCATCTGCCTGAAATCTGGATGTTAACAAGTAGCTCAATCTTAAAACTAGACTTTTAAAATGAGAGCTCCTCCACTGGTTTGGGTCTCTGAATAAATGCCTTGAACAAGCTACCATTACCACCATCACCAATCAATATGTGTGTGAGGAAGAGACAAATTTCTATTTTTTAGAACACTGAGATTCTTTGTTGATCTCTCTGCTATGATCAAAAAACTACCTATCAGATACTGTGCTTATTACCTAGGTGACAAAATAATCTGTACACCAAGCCCCAGTGACACACAGTTTACCTATATAACAAACCTGCACATGTACCCCCAAAGCTAAAACAAAAGTCAAAACAAAAAACCAAAAAAACTAAATATATCTATTGACAACTTATAATGTATCAAGAACTTTCTAAGCACTGATTATAAAATGATGGACAAAATAAGAATGACTCATGCCTTCATGGAGACTAAACATGAAAGGATAAACAAATAATTTAAAAAGTAATACAACACTATTGCATTTAGTACTGTATTGAAAGGGATATGAAAATCTTGGATGATACTGAATCTGGTTCAAGTAGTGCTTCTTATCAGGAAAGCAGCAGTGTCAGAGTTCTAGGGGAATGGCAGATTCAGAGCAAGCCTCAGGCCAGCAGGTTTTATGACCTATGTGCAGAATATTTACCACCTGGCCTCAAATAAGCCTGAACCTGAGCAGTAACCCCTGGCCACTCCTGATCCTGTCTGACTGCAGGATTCATTACCTATCAAAGTTTTGAATAAGGAGCATATTCCTTTGGTATAACTCAGTAACAGGCCTACGACTTAAATCAGTGCTGTAAGTATTAGTGACATCCCTTAGTCTTCGCTGAAAATGCTGAGAAAGAGGCATTTTCATTCCTATAAGGCTATTCAACTGTACGATGTACCCTGAGGTCAGTTTACAACACCGTTCTACAAAATCAAACCAGCTGCCCAAGAAAAAACCCAATGCATAGAAAATCAGGGCTGAACAGTGGAGAGAGCTATACCAAAACGCATTTTTCAGACAGATGAGCCATGTTTCCCCCTCATCTCTTAAATTAACAAGGACCTCCACGATTTGAACTCAGACCTGGAACAAGCAAACTTAATAAATATTTACAGAACCTACCACCCCATATCCACAAAACATATATTTTTTTCAATATTATATCATACCTATTCTAAAAGTGATCACATAATAGGATATAAATCACTTTTTAGTAATTGTGTAAGCATTTCACAGATTTAAATGAAATCCTGAGTAATGGAGCAAGATTCTCGTTCTCTCTTCCTCTTTCTCTTTCTTTCTTTTTTCTCTTTTATTCTACTTCTTTCTTTCTCTTAAAAAAAAATCCCCTCTCTCTCTTTCTCTTTTATTCTTCAAAAAAAAAAAAAGAGTGAGAAGTAACATTAATATGAACATCCAAGTGAACTGTACTTAAGAATGTTCTCATCCATAGAACTGCAGGTTTACATCTATCGGAATGTGAAAAGAGAGAAAAACTTATATTCAGTTTTCAGTAAGACTCGTATTTTGTAGGATTAGAATACTTTAAACAATATATGTTGTCTGTGATTATTAAATCAAAGCTTTGTTACTATAGACAAAAAGCAATTCAGAACCAGGACCTCTTGGTTAATATTTTGTTTGGAGAATGTGATGCTTCAATTATCATTGAGAGATTTCATCTAAAATGTAGGTCAAACCACATCAATTTCTCAGGAAAGTGTTTCTGGCCATGTTTCTATAATTTGGCTTCAGGAATTTCTCAAAGGTATAAGAACCTTCAGGGACATTTGTTTTGTACATTTCTCTTTCCATAACACTCAGAAGCATTTCAAAGATGTTGATTTCTATCTGTAAATCTCCACAGTAAGCTGAAATATAAAATGTTGGCTGTGCTCAGATTTCCTCTATATATACCTAACAATGAACTGTTCTGATTATTTAACCAAATCATCATTAATATCCTAAATACTAATCATAATGTTAGGTCACACAAAATTTTTGGCTTAGATTTAAATGTTACAGATGTCAACTATTATTTTCCTAGGGTACCTTTTGTTGAGCAAATGTATTTATTCTAATAAAATTTGAAAAGTAATGGGCTCAATCCAATATGATTTGTTTTTACTAAACCTTTTAAAAATTTCACATCCTTTAAATAAGGATGGAAGGATCATGCGAGCCCAAGGGTTTGAGACTGCAGGGAGCCATGAATGTACCACTGCAATCCAGCCTGGGCAATGGAGTACAGTCAAGTACTCCACTGGAGTAAGGAGTAAGACCCTGTCTTTTTTTTTTTTTCTAAGATGGAGTCTCCATCTTGTTGCCCAGGCTGAAATGCAATGATGCAATTTTGGCTAGCTGCAACCTCTGCCTCCCAGGCTCAAGTGATTCTCCTGCCTCAGCCTCCCAAGTAGCTGGGGTTGCAGGCATGCACCACCATGCCTGGCTAATTTTTATATTTTTGGAGAAGCAGAGTTTTACCATGTTGGCCAGGCTGGTCTTGAACTCCTGACCTCAGTTCATCTGCCCACCTTGGCCTCCCAAAGTGCTGGGATTATAGGTGTGAGCAACCACATCTGGCCCTTGTCTCTTAAGAAAAGAAAACAAAGTAAATCAGTGAATCAATTTAATTATTATTTTCCTAAGTAGGTGTTAAATTATCTTTCTCTAACTTTGTATGGCTACAGCATAAATATATCTACCTTTTTATGTTCTGTTTACATGAAGGACTATTTTCATTATAATTTTTAAGTTAGCAAAACAGAACATGTGTTTAATAGATGTTCTTTTTTTTTTTTTTTTGTGGCCTTTAATTGACCATATCTTAAAAGGATGAGAACACGCACACACACCTTAAAATGGTATGGAGAAAGATTTCTGTATTTTTATCTCCGATCTCAGATCTCTGGGTTCTAGTGCTAATCTTTTCCCCAAGGTAAACTCCTGGTTGAACCCCTCAGCCTTACTGCTGTTCAGGACCTCATTGTTAGAAATGTTGATGGTGTATTCTTGCAGAGCAGGGATTCTGTCTGTTGAAATCACTAGGAATGCAATACATGGAAATATTCTACTATAATATTGGACCTGATTATAGAAGATCTTTGATTAACTGGAATCCTATCTTGTGAAAACCTCAGTTAAATTTAATTATGTTTGAGTTTCTCTTTAATATGGGTCAAAATGCAAAAGAAAAAAAAATAACAACATTATAACTGGTGTATTTATTTACAAGAAAAATCCAAACCATTATCTTCAATGTTTACCCCTCAAGATGTGAGTCAATATAGGGAATCATGATCCCAAGGAACTATTAGGCTTTAACCAAAGATGTTTCATTTATATCTAAAAGAGCTTACTTCCCAAGATGTAACAGGAACTTTTATAATAAAGAAAATTTTATTTGAAGGATGTGGGAAAGCTTTTGTAAATTCCAAAAGTAATCATAAACTCCTTTCTGTTGAAGCAGACTTTATACTGGTGAAAATTCTTCTGGATGGCTCTCATGTGTTTACTCAACAAATATTTACCAAGTTCAAAACTATGTGTCACTACTAGAAGTGAGGAGATAAGCTGAAGAAGACATGGCATATTCCCTGACATTATGACATTTACAAAATTGTGGGAAGGTACCTATTAATCAAATAATCAGGTAGATAATGTAGGTTATAAATTGAGCAAGGTTATCTTTAAAAAAAAGTCTTCTTTGAATTGCAGGCATGGTTCTGAAGCTGAAAACTATAGGAATGATGAAGGCAAAGAGAAAAAAGACTGTCCTCAGAGAGGCCCAAAAGTGAGTATGTGGGGGAATTTGTGCTACTGTTCAGCAGCTGGAAGCTCGGGTATTTCCATTGTATTCTTATGGTGAATTCAGAGACTTGGTGAGTAAAAATGAGTAATTAATTATATATACATAGTATATATATATACATATATATGTATATATATATACTATGTATATATTATATATTATATTATATATATTATATATATATATAATCATTCTAAATCATTTCTTAGTGGTTAAATTTTTTCTGAAAAATAGGTGACTTAATTTCTCACAGCAAATATCAATGACAATTTCAAGTGAAGAAATCTCACTTTTGGTGTTTTCCCCAAACAACGTGTTGCTACAGAAAAATCATATAAAATGTAAAGCAGAGGCCAAAATATTGATTTTGTTGTTTTTAAAGTATTTGTATTTTTTTCCTATGATATTTCAGAGCGTTATCACTTCCAACATGAGTGGTGACAGAATGAAAGAGGGAGAGAGAAGCTGGACGCGGTGGCTCACGCCTGTAATCCCAGCACTTTGGGAGGCCGAGGCAGGCGGATCACCTGAGGTCAGGAATTCAAGAAGAGCCAGGCTAACATGGTGAAACCCCGTCTCTACTAAAGATACAAAATTAAGCCAGATGTCATGGCAGATGCCTGTAGTCCCAGCTACTTGGGAGGCTGAGGCAGGAGAATCACTTGAACCCAGGAGGCGGAGGTTGCAGTGAGCTGAGATCGCGCCATTGCACTCCAGCCTGGGCGACACAGCAAGACTCCATCTCAAAAAAAAAAAAAGAAAAAGAGGATGTGAGGAGAGCCTGCCATTGATTAAATATTGAGTCAAGGCTCCAACATTTCTTCCCTACAGTCGCCTCAGTGAGAGAGACATTTCCATTGCAAACAACTCTGAGAACTTGAGGAAACCGTGCTAGCTTTAATTCTCCCTGTCATGAAGTGATGGGCTTTTCATGAGTTTACTATTTAAAAGAGTCTTTGTCTGCTATGAGAGAAAACAGTGCTGTCAAGACTATTTCTTTTACATTTGCTAAAAGGATTCATTCAAAATATTTAAATAAGCCAGTCATCCAAATAAAACTTAACAGTTACTGGTTTTAAATGGATCCCTATCAATCTGGATGTGCTCAGACTCACAGCTCCTCAATGTTAAATATCATGGCCATGATAGAAAAAAGTGAAAAAATATTCCACCATGTGTGGGCCTTAAGTCAATGATATATATAATGCAATATTTATTGAATTTAGTTTTTAAGCAAACCTTGCCTACTTTTACGTAAAATATTTTCAAAGAACAAATAATACTGATTGCTGAATTCTCAATGAAGTATGCCATATTGAGAGAGTATTTTAGGTATGACAGGCAACTCTTCAGTGGAAGAATTCAACTATATTTCACTCTTACTCACTTGAGATGTGAAAAATCAAGAGAAACCTACTAGAACTCGAATTTAGATGTATTCTCCACATGCTGGAAAATCTTGAAAGCCAATGGCAAATTTGGCTACAAATATCTGTATATATGTGTGTACATATGTAGACCTGCACTCGGTGTGTTGGCTGTAAGGAAAAGAGAAATTCAGATTGAGTAGGGAAAATAAGTGTTTTTTTTCTTGCCGGTAGCATCATCTATTTGGCATCCTAAGCGAAGAAATAGAATCAGCAGTGGAATATGCTTGGCATTTTTACATTGGATAATCATGTTTACTAAAAAGCCCCTTTCAGGAACAAGAGAGTAGCCTTACATTTCCTCTGTTATGAAAGCCAAACGACAGGGGAAGAATAAGTAAAATATAAGTACATAACAGTTACGTTATGCTGAAACAGAAGGTATTTTCTCTTTCATTTTCAGAGAGAGGCTGCCCACTTGAACCATACAGCTGCCATTTTGGGCCGCAACAATGAGGCCAGTGTAGAAGCATAATAAAGAAACTGGTGCATTTGGAGTCGGACAAAAAGGTCATTCATGGCTATTTCAGTCTGGAAGATTCTGAAACTTTAGTAACATAGTAATTCCTAAATAAGATTAAGGCAAGTGGATTTTAATAAAGGGCAATACCAATGATTTAAAAGAAAGAGAAATACTGCAAGGTGCTTCATTGTGAAAAGCAGTACCATGAAGAGAGCATCCTTATCAAAAACAGGCAAAATTGTCATTTCCCTCTAAAACAAAAGGCCCTGATTAAAGCCACTTGAAACGGATGGATTTCAACAGAGCTCTTTTTAACTCTCCCTGTCATGAAGTGATGGGGAAAGGATAATGTTTTTAAAAATCATCCCTGTTTTTTTTTTTCTTTCTATTCATTCTTCATTGTGATTTTTTTAGCCCAGTCATTAAACAAAACTCAAATCCTGGGTTTGGTTCTAGAATATATCTCAAGATGATTCCCTTTCTGGTCTCTGACTGACTGCCTCAACTGTGACAGCAATGGTAAACCAGAGGGGAGAGGACTCAAAAGGGTAAATTCGCCTCCGATTTGTGTTTTCAAAAGTTTTTGCTCTCCTTGATGATAGAGATCATAAACTGCCACCCCCACTCCAAAAAGAAAAAAAAAAAAAACAAAGTGGAAGTATCTGTAACTCCTTACAATAACACGGCCTTCAAGCAGACTGTTGTGAGGCTTCCTTTCTCTCCTTTAAATTTTCCCTTTCTTTTTGCTATTGTTGCCTAGCTGCTTTTATAAGAAAAAAGCAGGTCAGTGTGCTGGTTGGCAGGCTTTCCTCCCCTTCCCTTTATCTGATTCCCTTGGTGATGGTGACTTTTCTCTTTACTTTTTTTTGGTCAGTGATAGAGGAAGGGGTTACTTAAAGTGCTAAGCCTTAAGTGCACAGTTCATGCTCACCATCTCTCTCTCCACCCTATCACTAGGCTTGCTCTAGGCATACAATCAACCTTCATAGAAAAATAAATAAATAGGTGAAAAGAAATTAAGCACCATTTCTGTGCTGAAATGAGTCAAGGCCGGGATGTTATCAGGATGTTGCCTTAAGGAAGGCAGTTTCAGGTTCTTGAGCCTGACGCTTTGTAAATCCCTTTTACCTTTAAACTGTGCTACACATAAAATTTTAGTAAAAAGGCATTCAGTACTCTCAAATTAACAGTATCAGCAACAATCGTGGATACTTTTTATCCACATTTTTAAATATATACAATCAGTACATAAATTACAGTGTGAGGTTTCCAGTTTGTTCCTTCCTACCTTCCTTCCTCCCCCTTTTCTTTCTTTTCCTTCTTTCTTCCTTTCTTTTTTACCTTTCTTAATTTTTAGAGACTAGGAATCCATAATGTAAAAGAATAAGAAAATTGGAGAAGTTTTCATCTTTACCTAGAAGTGTTTTTTTTTTAATTTCTAATGATTAAATACAGAGTATGGATCCTGCCTATTGCATAATTTAGATTTGCTTTCAGACTTTTATATATATATATATATATATATAAAGAGAGAGATATTTATATAACAATTATATATAGTTATATAACTTAGTTTGTGTCAAAACAAGTATTAAATCCAAGTAAGAAAATTAACATTTAGTGAAATATATTAAGAAAATTAATAATATCTTTATTCATTAGATATTTAATTTTAACCTATGTTTTCCAAGTCTGGTTTCTATTAAGGACAAATTAACCTAAGTCCAGGAATAGTGATTTAATTTTAGTTAAATTTTAACTAATTTTTAATACATTTTTAACAAATATATACTGAGTAGTTACATGTGCACAGCTTCATGCTGGGATTTATATCCATTAAGTTAACTAATCTCTCCATTTCTTCAAAGAAATGTGCATCTTTAGATAGAGTGAATAGTTATTTTTGCCTGCCCAAATCCACACATCATTGCGTTTTCTGACCAATATGCCTGATTTTACTTCTGTCCCTGTGGTTATGTTTAAAAAGGCTAGAATAATCTTTTCATCTCTTCAGCTTCAAGGTTTGGTTTAAGGATGTGCACACAGCCTAAATTTTATAATAAAATTAACTTCAGGATTATCAGTGAGATTACTGACAAAAAGACAATCTCTTCCCATGTAAAGTCAACAAAAACAAGAATCTATTAGTATGTAAATGCCTGGAGATGCTGGTAGTCAGTTTTCCCTCTCATCAGAACGAGCCTCAGAAGGAAGAGGACCCAGAGGAACCAGAGATGAAGAGAAACTACTGAAGACACATTCTGAGATTCTAGATCCAGATATATCTTACACCATAAATCCTAAAATTTCATATACATAATCCACTAAATTCTTTTTCTGGCTTAAACCAGTTTGGAATGGGTTTCTGTCATCTGATTATTAAGTAGGAAATCAGGGCAACAACATAAATTACTCTAAATCAGAGGTCCTCAAAGTGTGGCTCACAGACTACAGCAGCAGTAGCATCACCTAGGAACTTGCTAGAAATGCAAATTTTCAGAACCCATCCCAGATGCACTCAACCAGAAACTTGGAATGGGGCTGAACAATCTGTGTTTTAACAGGACCTCCTGTTTTGCACACTCAAGTCTGAGAACCATGTTTTGACTCATTTGTACCCATAAAAATGAATATAAGGCTAGACTAAATTCTTCCTGTCCATTGATATTTGAGTTGCATTAAGTAAACAGCTTCAGTTGAAAATCTAGATAAGACTGAGAATAGACATCAGATTTGAGCAGCCAATGAAAGGAGAACCAGAATGTGACAGGAAGAAGGGAAATGTTGCTAACACATCAGGTTCCCCTGGACATTTACAAAATAAAATGGAATAATTTCATTCATGAAGGTGCATCTTGAAGATCAGATCATATCTATATCTTGGCCTGGAAATATGTTACTTGTCTCTTCAGTCAGAGAAACTGCTGACATTCAGAAAAGCAATTGTGAGCTAAGAAAGAGGCAGACTCAGGGAGATCTTTTAAAAGTGAACAGGATCAATAGGAGAAGCCAAGGGTTCAAATATTGGAAACATAAAATATGTCACTATGAGGCCATGTGTGGGTAGCTTAATGGAGTTAAAGCCAACAATCAGGACTGAACCAATGAAAAATTGCTTTTAAAAAAAGGTCCACGTTTGGCAGGTTCTTTTGCCCTCTGCAAGCTGCTTTTTGCAGTTGGAGAGTGCTTTTATCTTATCTGTGAGCAATACCACTTGAGCAACTGACATCTGTTTCCATCCAGCCAGAGAACCTCTTGTCACCAATGAACTAATGACATAGACAGCGATCCAAATGACTGTCAGATCTGCCACAAATCAGTATTTTTCAGGCTTCAGTGATCTCCTCTGTCCTGGAGAACACCTCCTGTGTGTCATGAGGGCTCTGACATCTTCTCTGACCACCAGTTTTTCTTCTCTTAATACAGAATCAACTGCATTAAGGTCATGGTAGAAATCAAAGGTAAAATACTTATTTTAAAACATCATGATGTAAGTGCTATAAATCTTCTTAGAATTTAAACATGCTCAGGGCATGAAAGAGAAATGATTATAACATTAAACACAACTCTAAATGAGATTAGCACATTTTAATATGATCTAGGGACCCAGAACATATAAATATTTTAAATTGAGCCTTGAGTTTTTGAAATGACAATGCAATGTAATTAAAAACTTTGGTTTTCTGTTAGAGTCATGCAGCTTAAGATCACATCTCAAATCCTTATTTTCTAGTTATGATGGGTAATCTCTCAAAACCTGTTTGTCTACAAAACCCTAATAATGAAAGTAATTACCAGAAGTCGTGATGAATCAGTGAATTAATGTAAGCACCTTGCATGTGGTCCAACACTTCATAAGAAATAATAAATTATTAATAATAAAAATGTGTATGGTTATTTATGCCATTTCATCCTTTAGACAAACTGCACCAAAATAAAAACCAAGAGATGACAAGTTATAAATAATTTCAAAATTCTGCTTCCATTTTCTTTAATATAAATTATTACATACTTAAAAATAGAAAAGTACAGGTTCAGAGGACTCTAAATAATCATCCAGAGCAGTTTTATACATTTTAGTGACTGCCCAGAAAAGCAGAAGGACACTTTGTTAGTGTCAGGCAAAAATGAATTACGTGTTCTCCCTGCTACCATAATAGCCAAGTAAGGTCCATTACTGCCTTATGATTCATGGATTCTTTTTGAAATTTAGCACATGTTAATTGAACACCCACTATGTGCTGTCACTGCACAGGTTCTAAAACTAAACCAATGATTGTCACTTGTAATTGTCCTTAGCTAAACTCGCAATAAGATCATTTGTCTGGTAAAAGAGATTAAGTATCAATTATATTTCCATATAAATGTTTCATTGCAGCATCAAGTATTTTAAATGTGATCTCTGACTCCCCAAAGCACAATTTAAGGGCACTTGAAGTATCTTACAGCTTTTAGCGAACTTAACTTTCCTCCACTATACTGTATACGAATCAAGTATAATGTGTGTGTTTTTTATATTTCCTCAATCTAGCTCAAAGCTTGTGCACAGTGGGTGCTCAGTAAAACTTGAATTCCATTGAAATCTGCTGTGGAAGTTATAAGCAACAAATATATATAGAGAGTGTATACACACACACACACACACACACACACACACACACGCACAATGCCTAAGAACATGTTATGTTGCCTTTTTAACTTTAGCAACTTAGTGGTCTACCTATTAACTATTCTTTCTTCTATTGTTGCAATGGAGTGTGTGAATAGAGAGAATATTTAGGCAATGAATTAGAGTTCACTAAAATTCAGTTTAATTCTTGGATCTGTCTAGGTCAAGTTGGTCCAACCCATGGCTTTTCAGGCCATATGCGGCTGAGGGCAGCTCTGATGCAGCACAACACAAATTCATAAACTTTCTTAAAACATCATGAGTTTTTTTTTTTTTTTTAGCTCATTAGCTATCATTAGTGTTAGTGTATTTTATGTGTAGCCCAAGATAATTATTCTTCTTACAATGTGGCCCAGGGAAGCCAAAAGATTGGACAGCCCTGATCTATGTAATTACCATTAAACTACTTTCTATGCTATCATTTCACCATGTAGAAACTTGAAATTATACCATCAAATCTTATGAAAAAGAGAGAACGATACAGAGAGAGAGAGAGCCAGAAAAAAGAGAGAGAAAAGTAGAAATTATGGCTATGCCAAAAAAAAAAAAGAAATGTTGTTTGAAAGAATTTTCAAAAGAAGAAACAGTGCTACTTGGTGCAGGATATTATTTTTTTGTTTTATAAAGTAAGAGTCTATAAATGAGCTAGATTTTTGCATCATGCCTTATCATGTGACACGAAATTATACAAGCAGGTCATTTGGCCTGATACATCTTCTTGCTTTTCATTAATATCAAGTCTTTTTTATTTTTGGCTCTGACATACATCGCATTTTTAAGTGTTTCTTATATAATTACAAACCCTGTACAAACAACAGTTTCATTCAGAGTCAGTCATCAGTTAATTCCACAGCAATCTTTTAATATCTGGCATGAGTAGGTTTTGGGTGATGCCCAACTGAGACAAAGACATAGAAGTCTCCATAGTAAAGGGGAAAACCTGGAAAGAAGATAGAGGATTTGAAGGAAAAAAGGAAACTTTAGCTATTGTCATTTTTATCTAACAGACAATTGACATTGTATTCGAAGTCTCTAGGAATTATACCTGGGTAGACAACTGGAATAGTCTACTGCTTGGGGTTTTTTTAATCTCAAATATTCTTCCTTTGTTACTGCTTTAATTGTGTAATCAATTTTGTAGAAGAGTTTTAACTGTAGCAGAGTCCTCATTATCACTATCATTATCACCAACAGGAAGCAACTTTTGAGGGGCTTTTAGTGCTAAAATTTATCTTCTTATAAAATTATTTTTGTAAGACACTCAGGGAACATAAAAACAGTTTATTAAATGATTATGCTTTCAACTGATCATTCATAGCCTTTTTTAGAGCAAATACATGTAAGAATTATACTGGACTGATCCTGGAAGAAGTAATTAAAAGGAAAGGAACTGGTATGCCATAGTAAGTTACTTCACTGATCATAGGAGAAAATGCATATATAGTATTGACAAAATAACAGAACTACATATATTTAGTAGGGCTACCAGCTAAAACACAGGAAGTCCAGTTAAATTTAAATTTCTGATAAACAACACAGAGTATTTTGGTATAACTATATCTCATACTAAGTATAATTATTACTTATACAAAAAATATTGTTGTTTATCTGAAATTCAAATTTAGCTGGGTGTTTGTTTTATTATTTTTTATTTTTGCTAAATCTGCCAGCCCTAATACTAAGTCATTTAATCTTTATATAATTCAATGAGGTGAATAATATTATCTTCCAGTTCTTTGTAGCTTATATGAGACATAGAGAATGAATAGTTATTCTAAGGCCGCACAGTGTGTGGTAAAGCTAGACAGTTTGTTTCTAAAGTCCTGCCTTAACTGCTATGAATACTGTCTCTTTAGGTTACAGAAATGTTTACAGATCAGAGTAGTTAAGACATGTTCACAAGTGTAAATGAGAATGATGTGAGCAAAGCCATATTCAATCAATGTTTCTCTTTAGTAGCACATAAAGTTTTCTTTTTAGCAGACAGTGAGTTATGGTTAGACCCGACTTGAAAGACAAAAATAATTAGGCAAGGACATTCTTAATTTTCCAGATCCCAAACAGTAAAGGTAAAAATCCATAAGCCTGTTTAATATACATTGCAGATTTGGAACAGTTTTGAAATTCTTGACCTAATAAATGCTGACTGTCAGCTAAGCAACATTAATATTAATTACTTTTTTATGACAATAAAACTAAACGAGTAGCTAATTTCAGCTTAGATTCTCCACAATTTCCTTATGTTTTTACTTTGTACCCAGCAGTCTCCTGCAGAAGCTTTCTTACAATCTACAAAGCTTTTTGTCACTGTGACAAGTTCTGAACTCCTCATCCCTGTTTTGATTGTTTCATCCTGACATCCCACACCTTTCTTTTCACAGTCTGGTGAGGTTCATGTCTCTCTTTACTAAACTATTCTTCTATATTTTTTTATTTTTATCATTTCTTCCCTTGTTTTGCTGAGCTTTCCGAATTTGTTCACTTTAAACCTGCCCACTACCAGTTCATTTCTCTTTCTAATTAATTTCCCTTCCAATATGCAGGCATCGATTTGTTTTTAGCTCCTGATTGTCTTCTGCTCTAGTCTGATTCTACCTTGAAAATAGAACAATTAAACTATTCTCCTATATTCAATGTTTCCACTTTATTCTTCCTCTAGAGTGGGTGGAATTTGAAGTTTGTCACATAAAAGCAAAGAAATCAATTTTATAACCTTACTGACACTGCCTTCTACTTGCTCTCCTCCTTAATGTTTTAATTGTGATGTAGGCCATCAGCATAAACCTACGAGGAGTATTTTTTTAAGTACCTGGAACAGAATAGGTGTCCAGTAAAAGATTATTGTAATAATAAATCACCACTACACTTAATTCTTTGCCCAGGCTGCCCAGAGCAGTATTGCTAGTCTGTATTTTTCCATTTTTTTTGAATGTACAAAAATAAATGAGAATAAAGAGTATATGAATCATTTAAAGAAATTAAAATTGTGTTGCCATGTGTATGTGTACAGTTTCAGTTCCTGAAAGGTTTTAGAAACCAGAATACAGAAAAAGCTTGCAATCTCAGCTTCTCAGATTCTGTAGTATCAAGACTGGTAGTTAATTATAGATAGAAAATACGAATACATTTTTACATGTTTCAAATGACCACTCCATAACTGTACCTAGTCATGGGGTAGACACCAAGTATGGGAGGGCATTTTATTTCTGTTTTGTTTTATTGTTCTTTATTTTTCAGGCAGAAAATCATTGTTTCTTTCCAAGACAATACCTATTAATGTTTCCTTCACTACCTATGAAGACACACATATCTTTTGTTAAAAATACTAACATATTTCTTTTCTGGTCATCTTACAAGGAGTACAATAAGGCAGATTTGTTAGTTTAGTTTTTGTCTATAGTTTCTTCCATGTAAAGACATGATGTATAGAAAAACATTGTTTCTGAACTTCACATCAGCAAATGCCTTGAAAAATATAGGCATTTCCTCCCCCAAACATTTACCAATTCTAGTCACAGTCAGGGAGAAATTTTAGTAACTCTTTACTTGCCATCATGACAGATTTATTATATCAAGGCATCTATATCTGTTGATAGGTAACTGCTTTTCACCTATAAAAACGGAATTCCATCAGATTCAATTTAGTAATTAAGCCAACAAACATTATTGAAGACCTACATTTCACACCTCCTATTAATTACTGTCTATACCAAATGAATGAATGGTGTGGTTCTACTTATAAAAGTAAAAAGAATGAAAAATATGCTATGCTATACACTAATACTCTTTCTAGAAAACATAATTTCCTGGTAATGTAAATAGATCCCTATAAGGACTAAACTTAAAAATGAGCATCTATTTTGCTGTAAATATTTCTAAAATATACCACAGAGCCTTTCCAGACTCCTTAGAGTATGTTGTTGAATAGCAGCTAATCCAATTTTGATGACTCAGGGTTATGGTCTAACACCCCTCATAGTTGTGTGTAATTTATATAATATGTCTCCTATATGTATTCCTCTGTGGTCTTTATGATAAACTCAGAGGCTCAGATGAGGTCTACTAAAACAGTCATCTGTCCCTCTTCTAAAACAGATATTTGTGAAAGTTGCGATGTTGGCCTCTGCCATTTGACTCTGCCCGCTCAGTCACGACTTTTCACTTTTTACTCCCCTAGAAGTCTCCACGCTCTCTCCCTCTTCCAGCGGCTTATTCCTGGTCTGCTTTGACTTAGAGATGAAACATCCAAGTGTGTTCATTTTGTATAAAAGCTGCGATTAAAAGAATCTTGGTGACAACCTATGGGGTTCTCTCATAATGGGTTAAGTATTTCTTATAATACCCACTGTAGTTACTCAGAAAAAATTGGGATGAATTCCTGATACAGTAACTGATTATAAGACCTTTGGACAAATTGTGTTACTAAAAAGCATATCACTACATTACTATTCATAGAATATCAATCAAATGTCACAATATAATAGAATTCAGATATGTTTACATATGTTTAAATATATACTTAAAATAGATATAAGAAAGCCAAAGTTTCTCTAAATAGCTTCCCCTGCAATGGAGCGGTCATTGACCTTCTAAGGTTTTTACATGAACCCGCCCATTTTAAATAAAAATTCATACATGTGCATACACATATATAGTATACACAAATATTTTAATATATGAACCGATATGTGATTTGACTTGAGTATATACAATTTGGAAACTTCCTAATTTTCTTCACCATAGGACTTTGTCATCTGGATTAAATTATAACTAGGGCAAAATCTAATGTGACTGCCCCTGAAAATGTTAAATACATCTAGAAGACCTGGAAGCCAGAACAAGACTCAGGACTCTAGTTATTATAAGAAAAATTCAACTGTTTATAGGGTAACATTTATAATAGATTTCTAAACTTAAGTACTATTTTCCTTTTATTCACAACCACATATAAAGATCTGCTACTTAGCCTGGGCATGGTGGCTCACACCTGTAATCCCAGCACTTTGGGAAGCCAAGGTGGGTGGATCATGAGGCCAGAAGTTCAAGACTAGCCAAGATGGTGAAACCCCGTTTCTACTAAAAATACAAAAAAATTAGCCTGGAGTGGTGGTGGGTGCCTGTAATCCCAGCTACTCAGGAGGCTGAGGCCGAAAATTGCTTGAACCTAGGAGGCAGAGGTTGCAGTGAGCTGCGATTGTGCCACTGCACTCCAATCTGGATGACAGAGTGAGACTCCATCTCAATCAATCAATCAATAAAATCTACTATTTAATAACATACTAATTCTTATTGCATTTTATTTCTAGTGTGCAATTAAATAAAATCTATTTAATAACAAATACTAATTCTAATTGCATTTTATTTTTAGTCCTAGGTGTTTATCTAAAGCACAAAATGTCTTAGATCTTAACCTAGTGTAATGTTTTACATTCTGTGACAGGCCCTCAGCCGGCATGATGATTGTTAGTGTCAGACATTTTTTACCTGAAATATGTTAGGCAACATTGATCTTGAAACCCAGCCTGTGGTCTCGCCTTGTGTGCAGCTGGCTGCAAGTGTCTTATCTAAGTACGTTGGTGGAGACCATTAAAAATACAAAGACTTAAAGAAACTTTCCAACTCTGGTTTTGTGATTAGTCTAAGCAAGTATATTTGTGCTTTCTAAATATAGAAAATTGTTTCAAGAAAGTCTGTTCCATTTTTAGTTAGCTGACATGTATATTTCTTCAAAACCTATTAGATATTTGATATGAAAGATATGGTTTTTGCCCTTGAGGCATTTACTTTCTCTTGAAGAAAGGAAAAATATTAAGAAGAGAGAACAACAGAAAGTAGGGGAAAAGATAGCAAAGAGAGAGATCAATAAACATTTTGGGATATTGGAACTAACATAGTTTAGATTCTTATATGTTACACATATCCATATATATCTTTAGGATTCACCTTGAACAACCTTAGAAATAAAATAATTCTTATTCTATCCTTCAGATATTTCTGAATAATCAGACTGACTTGGATTCAAGTATAGAATCAGACTTTCTCCATACTTGACTTTTCCTGTAAATTTTCTATTTACATTCTATTTTACATTGCAAATGAACCTTGAAAAAATACTACTATTTATCATACCAACCTTTATCATTATTTAGCAACACATACTGTTTGGGAAAAAAAAAACAAACTTCTCTACATAAAAGATCTTGGTAGTGAGAGATAAAATACTACTGTCATTTTTTAACAGCTGGTGTTAGTGTGTAGCACTGAGAGCTTGCTGAATATAAACAAGAAAAATGATCTACTGTACAAACCACATACTGTTTATGTGGTTGTATATAGTGGTGACGACAAGCAGTAATTTCAAAACTACTGCGCAAGATCTCATGCAATTTACTGTGAAAAATAATGATATATTGCAAGCACATCATTTAAACCATCACTAAATAAAATGGAGTTATTGTGAACGATTAAGGTGAAATCTCATAAAGCATTGTCATTCTAATAATAGCAATCTGATTACTTGGATTTGTAATTACATAAGAGGAAACCATAGTCATTGTCATAATAGTCCAGGTTTATTGATTTTTCTAGCAGAAAGTACTATTTTATAAGTGATGCAATGGTGGCTGCTAGTATAGGTAAAATGCCTATAACTGTTTCCTAAATAAGATTCATTCATTAATAAAGTTATAGGTTAGATTATTTCTCTTCTCTGGAGGATGAGAGGATGTGGAATAGAGAATTAGTTTTTTTACCAAAAGGTCAATACCACCAAAGTGCATTTATTGCAGAAAGGTGACAGAACAGGAAGGAACTGTTCTTTTCACCTGCCACTGATTCTACCTTGGACCCCTAGATAATAGTCTTGTCAAATGCTTACTTGAATATGTATTCATTCTTCATGTATTTATTATAGCAATAAATGGTTATTGAATATTTCTCATGGGCACTATTCTAGCTGCTAAGGATACAGCAGGGAATAAGTCAATGTACCTAGTCTCATGAGAAAATAAACAAGCAGAACAACCAATAAATTCAGATGAAGCAAAGTGCAATAGAAAAATAAAACAAAGAATAACAGAGATTAAGAGGGTAGGGAAGGGAAGATCATAAGATGATCAAAAATGATCTGCCTTAGGACATATCATCTGAATTGATGCCCAAAAGATTGGTGGGTATCAGCTATAGGTAGCTCTGAAAAGGAACATTCTAGGCCTAGAGATTAGCAAATACAATGCCAATAAAGCTAAAATTAATCTAGTAAATTTGAGGAATAAAGAAGGCTCAGTATGCTTAGGCACAGAAAATAAAGGAAAGAAAAGTTAGGAGAGGCACACAGGGACTAAATGGATCAGGTAATACCTTATAGGTATTAACATGTTTGGATTTTTGTTTTTTCTGAGTAAAGTGGGAACCCATTAGTAATTTTTAAGCAAAGAAAGAACATAATAAGATTTATGTTTTTGAAAGAATAATTTAGTTAAGCATTTCTACTTAGACATGTCAGAAAAAAAAAAAAAACAGAAACATGGGGCAAGAAGGTGGTGAATGTGTCATCACTGGATAGATGTAACTATAGAATGCAGCTCTCTACCTGGGAGAGTTACTCCGCAAATAATTAACACATGTTACAGAGAGGGTAGCAAACCTACTTCTCGAACCACGTCAATTCTTAGTGCAAAAAAGTCTTGACATTTACTATATTATCACCTTACTATGTCCTCATATTGTTCTGAATCTTTAATCTAACCTCCAAACCTGAAAACCGTATGTCTGTTTTCCAGGGAGCTCCTGACATATTGAGCTTTTTCAGATAACATATTAACATAACTTGGTCAATATCTCCTTTTCAAATTATATTACTACAGACTAAATAGCACTGATATGAATGTTTACAGCTTCATAAAATCGACTGTGTCATGTACAATGGAAGCTATGGTTGCCTGCATATTGTAATATTATTGCATTACAGGAAAGTAATTGATTTGTTTAAAATGTTGCAACAATAAACTATTTCTCAGAAAAGATTGCTGCTTAACCAAGAGCACACCAAAGTCAATATAGAAAGACAATTCAAAGAAATTAAATTTTGATCTGTTTTGCAAAACAAATTAATCATGTTACATGAGGATGAAGTAGACAATGTAAATGATTTGGTATGGTCAAACCATTATGAACCATTTCTGTTCTGACAGATTCAGGTTTATAATTAAAATCAAACCCAAAGAGAATAAAAACTATAGAGATATCAAAAATTTTTATAGGGGCATAGCACAAGAGTGGGGTGGAGGCATTATAGATCTTACATTGACTTTATACTATACTTAATTATATTTCTCCCGTTGAAAACTGGGATTATAAGTGCTAGCCCCTGACTGGTGTGTAACAAGCTAGAAAAGTCACTGTTTGTGCTGCCTATTTTATCTTGAGTCATTTACCAATACAGTAAATTGGCTAACAGATGAATCAGCTTGGGAATAATAAATTCATAATGTTTGAAATACCTGTATTGTTTCCTATGTGAGCATATAAGCATCTGTAGAGAGTTCAACTAATTGTATTGTTGGCATTTGCACATCCATTAATCTAAACAGATGATCACATCAATATCATTGGTTTTACATTTAAATAAGAACATCTGTTCAGAAATGTAAAACAGTTTGAGGAGTTCAAGATGTACCCATGATTAGGACTCATTTTCTGTTGTTTTGGGGGCTCTTTCCTATCTTGTATTACGTCGCATGAACATAAATAAATAGTTTCTCTTAAGCACAATGAGGCCATATTAATCTATGATTTATAACTGACCAAACACAACCTCAGTCTAGAAAATATAAAGTACTATCTACGTGATTTGAAAGATGTATTTACTTTATTTCTGAGAGAGAAGTTAGAAAAGTGATTATAATTACTCAAAGTCATTTTTATTTTTATTTTCTAGCATGGACAGAATTGGTATTTCAGGTAGTTTCAGAATATATATAGACAGTATTGTCATCCTCTGATAGAAGGATGGGTTGTTCATTTGCAAAAATGAATGTGCTGCTTTACTGTCATGAATTTTCAGAATAGCTATTTGAGATTAAAAGAGAGACTCATGGTATACAGTCAAAAAACAGTATTCCTGGGTGTGGTGGCTCACGCTTGTTATCCCAGCACTTTGAGAGGCTGAGGCAGGCAGATCACCTGAGGTCAGAAGTTCAAGGCCAGCCTGGCCAACATAGTGAAAACCCATCTCTTCTAAAAATACAAAAATTAGCCAGGCATCATGGTGAATGCCTATAGTCCCAGCTATTCGGGAGGCTAAGGCAGGAGAATTGCTTGAACTAGGGAGGCAGAGGTTGCAGTGAGCCGAGATCCGGCCACTACATGCACTCCAGCCTGGGCAATAAAGTGAGACTCCTTCTTAGAAACAAAACAAAACATTATAAAGGTGTGGTATATCCAAAGATAGGTCATATTACATTCACCTCAGTGCCTTCATCAATTGAGCTTCCTTTCCTTCTTCAGAGCCAAGGCTTGACTTATCCACAGTCCTTTGTCTAAGATGGTAAATGTAGATTAACAAAAAGTAAAATAAGAATCCAAAGCTTGGTAACTGGCTAACACTTTCAATGAAAACAAAATCTGAAATAATAATTCTATAATATGAATATACTTTTGAAAATAGTTGATAATTTATTAATGTATGAAATGAATTCATTAGTTCAATAATTAATTAGTGTATCAAAGGCAAATTTTTATAGCGAGAAAGCAAGCAAGTAGCAGCATTCTCCATGTTCTTTTATCTTATAATTATATGTAGTAATATTCCAACTGCTCACATCTTTTCATGAGAGCTAAATGTTGAAAGGAAGCAATCTCCATTTGGCACACAGGTGCATTTATGTAAGTATACATTTATACTTTTACTTAGTAGGCCAATCATGGATAAATTTTATTTACAAGTTTCCTAAACTGAATCAACTGAGCTCTATAAATAAGTTTATTCTTACCTGAAATTCTAAATTTTAAACAACCAAATATCAGAATACCCTACTAAAATGAGGACACTATTCACTGATATTGTCACAAAAGGCTACTGCTAAATGACTGTCTTAACACTTGAAATCTATTCCTCAACCTGGGGTCCATGTGGGCCATCCTCTCCATTTCTTTTTGTTACAATGCTGAAGTCTAAGCATTTCAATGCCTAATCACCTGCATTCCTTCATCATCAACTTACTCCATGATTGTTCATGACATCCCTATCTTCACTTACCATTTGGTAAGTAAACAGATTTAATGATTATTTTCTACCCAGATTTAGGAGCTACAAGCTTCAAATGTATGCAAATATTTTTATTCCTAAATTTTCTCATTTGACACCTTATATCTGAAGGTGATACAAGCAAGCAATATTTCAAGAGTGGTTAATCATGTTTTCTTGCTCTCATATACACACACACAAGAGAGAGAAGGAAAAAGAGAAAGAGAGAGTGAGAGACAGAGGAAGGAGAGGGTTATAAAACATTTTCTAAATCAGAGGACATAGGGTTAAAAGGAAATTGCAGAGGTACTTCATCAAGAGGATATCCTCTGAATGCACGGGCCATATTTGTTTTACAAATGTTCATGGGTAATGGATGCAGACAATGAATGTTCACTTGAGGACTGACAGCCAACCAGAGGCTATGAAATGAAAATAAAATTGTGCTCATTTATGAGGGGCATTAGCTACATTAAAAATTATTTTAAAGCATATGGAAGTTCTTTGTAGATTCCCATTTCCATTGCAAGAGTCACATCATTCCCTTGTGTATCCAAATATTGAAACATTACCAAGCCTTTTGACAGATCGTTTTTACTCTTTTAGAGGCCTGTTAAGAAACTAACCCAATGTGAGAAGCATTTGGTAGTTTTTCCATGCTACCTAAATCTCTCTTGTCAAGAGTGTATTAATTCCAAACTCCAAGACAACCTACATCATCACTCCTGAGGTCTAAATAAGCCACTGTCTTTCCAACTCAACACACACAGAATAGGGAAACAAATTTGTATAAATATAAAAGTTCCAGTCAAGGTCTCATTTGTATTTGCTGCCTATTTCATACCAGAATTATATACCCTGAGATAGGGAGCTTTTTACTGGTAATTGGCAGTTGCCCAGAGGCTGCAAACTAAAAACAGAAGAGGAAATGTTGTACTGCATTTTAATTCCCTTCAGACTTCCAATAGGGCATTTTGCTTTTGGTTCTAAACCCAGTACACTTCAGAGCATAGGGCTGAGAAAGAAAATCTATGACCTCAGGGAGAGAATATACTTTCAAATGTGTCTGTTTTCCCCTCTACTTCCTTTTTGTCTCCTGGTGGTTTGGAATATCTTTTTTGAACACAAACACTTCTCTTTCCATTTCTAAAATTGGTTTCTAGCATTATGACTTCCTTTTTAAGGCCAGGGTTGTTTTTAACTTTTACACAGCCATCAATTCCTGTGGTCTCTCACATGGCTGTGCACTTCCCAATCATTTATGCAAGTCTGTCTTCTAACAATTATCGGACTGCTCTATTTTCTCACGCCTCATTCTCCTTAGTGTCTGCTGGTAACACTTTAAATACTCAGGCTTGACTGAGCGGACCTCTCTGTGACCTGCAGTCCTTCCTCAAATGGGTCTATGTTTTCTAATACACATCTTTGGGAAGCAGTCTATTTTCACAGTAGTTGTTGAATACATCCCTTTCAACTTTTTATGCACATAAAGTCTAGCAAAACTTATTATCTATAAACTCTGCAGTATGGTATTAGTTCATGGCTAAAATAAAAGGTGCCACAGAGGAAATAATGGGGTAATACCTAGACTATTACTGTTTTATAAATAAGTTATAGCTTGGGAGATAAGATTCTAGATTTCTCCTGTAAGTCTTTTCTATTCAAGGGAACTACCATTTGTAGTATTCTTGAAATTGAAACAGTAGTTAAAAAATGTAAGTAAATTGGACTGAGATGTAGGATTAAGACTTTTTCAATGCTTTAGTGAAAAACTAAAGCACGTTAACAGGAACAGAAATGAAAGGAAGAATCTTTCCTGGCAAATAAACTACTTCTCAGGCAAAAGTTTGGTACTTTAGTACAGGAAAGACACTTTCCATAGGGAAGGACTGGAATTTAATAAATTGCCATCTTGAAATTCTTCATGATGGTCCCATGGTCTAGAAAGATCAATGACCCTCCAACCGTATCTATTTTGTACATCATCAAATCCCATTTGGATGATATTTAAGAAACCCCCTTTACTTGTAAAACCATTTAAGCGTTCTAAAATATGCTTCCATATCCGCAATGATTATTTATTTTATCACCATTGACAACTGCATAGCCTAAGTATATATCTCTTATTTATAGAAAATCTACTCACTTGTCATAATCTCACAATAACACAACATATACAAAGATAGAATTCTCATTGTAAACGCAAGATTGTTTAAAATTCAGTGTAATGGGACTCCACGTTTGGATTCCCTTCCACGAACGCTCTGGAGGAAGTTGTTTTTCTCTCTCCTGGATTTCCCCTCTGCAGTCCCCTTCCACACTCTCTCACAGAAGCCTGTCTTCCCCTCCTAAACTTCATTCCCTTCCACTCGGTGTGGAAGCTGCTTTCTTCTCCTGGATTCCATCTTTCTGGATTCTCTCACACAGCGTGAGAGTTAGCTGTTTCTTTCTCTCTCCTCCTCCTGGTTCTCTCTCTCTCTAAATAAATCACTTTCTACAAACACTTTTGAGTCCAGCATTTACTGAGCACTGTGCCGTGGTCCCCTCTCTCATTCTTGAGAGTGCAGGACACCAAGAACCTGAAGAAACATCCTCTCAGGGGAGCTGAGGGTCCCCTGCACCCCTGAACCCCAATATAATATTAATGGCGAGCCAGCTAGGAGAGGGGTACCCCAGGAGAGGGGTACAGCTAGGAAAGGGGTACAACCAGAGAATAAGACTTCAAAATTGTGAGTAAAACTGGCCCCATTCTGTCCTGTCTGTTTAAGACCACCTGAAACGGCCGCAGTCAGGCAGGGCTGCGGGGAATCTGAGCGCAGCCCGGTACCTTGGAAGCACGACGGGCCCATCTTAAGCAGTGCAGCCCAGCCTGAATTAAAAGCACAGTTGTTTTTTTTTTTTTTTTTTTTTTTTACCTCCAAGCTCTCTGCTTCCACTCTCCTGCTCTATCCTTTGGATATTATTGCCTGTGGGGCGGAAAGGGTGAGCACTGCCCCCGGGCCTTTTCTCTTTGCTGGCCAGAAAGTAGGACGAGAGACCACAGCCCAGCCCCGCAGCAAGCCATCGCCGCCAGCTAGGAGAAAAACAGCAGCGGGAAGGGCGAGGTACACCCGGAGCCTGCAGGGGACCGGAGAGCGCGCCAGCCTGGCACATGGTTCTAGCAGGCCTCTGCGGCGGTCCCCAGTCCCAGGCGGCAGGATAAAACTCCCCCAGGGCGTTCTCCTGCCGCGGGTCCCTGTGTGGGCAGTGGCTAGGGGGTGGCCCAGGCACGCACCTGCTTCTGGCGGGGTCAACATGGCGCCGGAAAAATGTGGGGGCAGGGTCTGGCCTTCCCGTCAGGGCTGAGCAGTGGGTTTTTTTCTCTCCTGGCTGAGAGAAGGAAAGCGGCTGCTGGTCGTCAGCCCTGCCCAGCTTTAGGCGGGCCGCACCGCTCAGGGTGCAGCATTCTCATTCAAAATACCATTTGAAAGCCTTCTGGCCAGTGCGGTGGCTCACACCTATAATCCCAGCACTTTGGGAGGCCGAGGCGGGTGGATCACGAGGTCAAGAGATCGAGATCATCCTGGCCAACATGGTGAAACCCCGTCTCTACTAAAAATACAAAAATTAGCTGGGCATGGTGGCGCACGCCTGCAGTCCCAGCTACTCGGGAGGCTGAGGCAGGAGAACTGCTTGAACCCAGGAGGCGGAGGTTGTGGTGAGCGGAGATCGCGCCATTGCACTCCAGCCTGGGTGGGTAATAAGAGTGAAACTCCGTCTAAAAAAAAACAAAAACAAAACAAAACAAAACAAAACAAAAAGAAAGCTTTCTGACTCCCCCTAAGGCAAGTGGCCTGTTTGCACAGTTGGTTAAGGTGTAGAGTCTGCAACTGCAAGGTTGCTAGTTCAAGTCCCTGGTGGCACCAGTCTCAAATTGGTGAAATCTTTTGGAGGAATTCAGAAGCTGAATGCTATGGGACCTTGCGTTTGGCATGTAATTTGTCTTGCTTAGGATTGGCTCTCTCTACAGTAGAACTTTGCCATCTAGAAGATCATAGTTAAACTGGTTTCACTGCCCAAATAGTTAATGGTAGCTCTCGCATCCCTAAAGGCATTTTCTTAGAATGGAAAGTGGGTTAGGGGAGAGGAGGTCCGGGTCTTGAGGGTATTATTCCAGCCTCAGCCATGCCCAGCCTGCCTTCTTTGAACTGTGTCCTCTAATGGCCCCTCCCTAGAAGTTTACCCCTCTGGGGCAGTTTTATAAATTGGCCTGCGTAAATTGGACTATTGCTGGGAAATACTGGTACCCATCTTCTGAGCCTCAGTGGCCTAGTTCAAGGACCCATTGGTATGAACCACTCAACCCAACAGTCTCTTCATGCCTCTATGATAGTCACGGAGGTCATGCAGACGGTGAGCATGAGTCCTATGATCTGGCAGGTCGTGATTAGAATCCACTACATAGGAGGCCCTCTGATAAGATGGATCGCACATCTTGGGCACACGAAATTTCGGGGTATTGACTGAAAGATGTTTCATTTCAGTACCTGTTTTACCTAAGGACTTCTTACGTTGAAGCAGCTGTAATTTCTCTAACTGGGGGTGCGGGAATCCCTTGTTGTTCAATTTCAGATAGGTGCCAACCTTCCCAAGCTCAAGTCTCCTTTAAAATGTATACTGGAAAATTGGGACCAATTTAGCACACAGTCTTTAAGGAGGAAGTGGCTTATTTTTCTCTGTCAAACAGCGTGGCCAAATTACCCTCTGCCAAGTGAAAAACCTAACCCCCAAAGGGAAAGGAAGAAGACCCAGCAACTTTCCTTGAGTGATTGTGGGAACCTTAAGAAAGTACAGCCCCTATCACCAGACTCCACTGAGAATCAGTTAATACTAAAGGAAAAGTCTATTACTCAGGCAGCAGCAGATACCAGGCAGAAGCTCCAGAAGCTGGCTTTGGGACCAGAACAGAGCCTAGAATCATTACTGAACTAGGCAACCTTGGTATTTTATAATAGAGACCAGAAGGAACAGGCTGAATGGAACAGGAGAGATCAACCTTAGTCACGGCTTTCAGGCAAGCAGACCCCAGAGGCTCAAATGAGAGAAAAGTTTGGGTTAGCCACCAGTCTAGCAAAGCTTGTTACCAGTGTGGTCTGAAGGGACATTTTTTTTTTTTTTTTTTGAGACAGAGTCTCACTGTGTCACCAGGCACCAGGCTGGAGTACAGTGGTGCGATCTTGGCTCACTGCAACCTCCGCCTCCCAGGTTTGAGCAATTCTCCTGCCTCAGCCTCCCAAGTAGCTGGGACTACAGGTGCACGCCACCACGCCCAGCTAATTTTTTTTTTGTATTTTCAGTAGAGATGGGGTTTCACCATGTTGGCCAGGATGGTCTCGATCTCTTGACCTCGTGATCTTCCCACCTTGGCCTCCCAAAGTGCTGGGATTACAGGCATGAGCCACCATGCCCTGCCCTGAAGGGACATTTTATAAGAAATTGTCCCCAGAGGTATGCACCACCAACTTGTCCTGTGCCAAGGGAATCAATGGAAAGCACACTGTCCCAGGGGATGAAGGTTCTCAGGGCCTGAGGTGTCTGACCAGATGATCCAATGGCAGAACTGAGGATGTCTGGGGCAAGTACCAGCACGAGCCGTTACCCTCACAGAGTCCTGGGTAAAAGCTGACCATAGAGGTCTGGGAAGTCAATCTTCTCCTGGACGCTGTCATGGCCTTCTCAGTATTTCTCTCCTGCCCTGAAGGCTTGGTGCTTGTTAAATCTCTCCCCTCAGACTCTCCCTTTCTAGGCCCATCCTGGGAAGGACCTTTCTTAGTCATTCTGTCTACCCCAATGGCAGTTAAAATAGTAGAAACTGACTCATTGATTCATCACAGCTGGCTGAAGCCTTGGACACCTCCTGAGGAAAGTCATAGACCCTCCACTCCACAGCCTGAAGTTCCAGGAGACAATCCTTCATCCACTGTGAGCCATTAGAAGATCTACATCTGCTTTTCCAATAAGATCTTCAGGGAAGTAACCATTCATAAGTCTAATTTATATCCTGGCATTAATAGGACTATAACCCTTAACTTTGCTCTCTCTCAAACTCCAATTATCCTTTTCATAGTGGGAAGGGAACATGTCTCTTTCTAGGGAAAATGCTGCTATTTTTAAACCCATCAAGTATTGTTTTGAACACAGAACTCAGGAATCAAACACAGGGCTAAAATCCTTCGAGGAACAGTACTGTGAAGCTTGCGTAACAACTGACTGTCCTGGCTCTCTTCTCTCCTAGGCTCGTTTATAACCATTCTATATTTGTTGGCCTCTGGGCCTCTCATCTGTAACCTGGACCTCAGGATCAACCTGCACCCCTGAAAGTCTCCCCTCTGGAGGAATCCTCAACTGCAGAGCCCCTTCTATGCCCCATTTCAGCAGGAAGTAGTTAAAGAGAATCAACGTCTATAATTCCAACAGAAGTTGGACTTTCCTGTTCAGATGAGGGAAATGAGGGAAGATGTTCTCTTTCCGGGTCCATGGGGGGTGTAGTTTTAAGGTCAAGAACTTCCTAGCACCATGCCCCGCTCTCATGTCTCTCCATCTGGGAGATTTAACGGTTTATGTTTAAATTTCATGGGTGTGGGAAGAAACAAAGAGTCAGTCACCCCAGTGGAATGCTCTCGTGGAAGCTGTTTCCCTCTCTCCTGGACTTCCCCGCGGAGTCCCCTTCCACACTCTCTCATGGAAGCCTGTCTTTCCCTCCTAAACTCCATCTGTCTCTCTATTCCCTTCCACTCAGTACAGAAGCTGCTTTCCTCTCCTGGATTCCATCTTTATGGATTCTCTCACTCAGTGTGAGAGTTAGCTGTTTCTCTCTCCTCCGGTTTCTCTCTCTCTCTCTAAATAAATCACTTTCTACAAAAAAAATCAGTGTAATTAGATTTCTTCATAAGCAGTAAATGTTGAAGACAGAATGTGTTATTGTCCTATATTTGATCCAAAAATACAATGCTTTAAAACGTATTTAAACCATTTTTCCATAAATGAGGAGGACTATTTCATAAACAACTACTTTAATAACTTTAATGAATAACTACAATGAAGGAATTTCATCATTCATTGTAGTAACCTGAGTGTTGACTTACACTTTCCTCCATTTTTATCTAATGGCTAAAATTTTAAGATGTAAAATTTGTTAGTAGTATACTTATGTTTTCCTGAAATTAATTCAATAGCTTTTCCATTAATAGTAGTTTTTAACTTGCAGTTATTAAATTGACTCTCCTTTCTCTCTTGAGAACATTATAAGCTTACATGATGGAATTATTTTAAAATGTTTTGTGAATGCGATACTCATACTAATATAGAATCAATTATTAAGGAAGCATAACAGCCATATAGCAGAAGTGAAGACAATGGAGGTTATCAACGAAATAAAACATTGTTTGCTAGAAATTCATGAGAATGTCAAGTTTCACATTCAATAATGCCCCAGCACAGCTTTTCTAAACAAATTGCAGAGAAAGCTGACTAAAAACTCCTCTAAAATTAGAGAAGCTTATTTTGGGACTCATATTAAACAGAGACTTCTTTGACCAACACTATAACAAAATTGACTATTGATTTAAAAGACAAATTGAAGGAAACATAACATCAATCTTTTTTTCTTGTGCCATATAAGAGGGAAGAATGTGAGTAAATTATGAGTCTGATATTTAATTAGAATCAATGAAAATATGCAATTAAAGTATCTGTACCAGAGACCAGGAAATTAAACTGCCAGGACACACATTTTTGAAATAGAAAACCTTCTCACCAATTCTCCCCATACTTATCCTCTTGTAATCATCAATAATTGAGGAGATGATAAATGAGAAAAGAAAAGAAAAAAGAAAAAAAAATACTCTCCATTTCAATGGAAGCTAGTAAATGATTGTTCCAAAAGTGAGATTTACAAATTGACATAAGAGCACATGTCTCTTTGTTTAAATCATTTCTTTATCAAAGAACTATCAAAGATTAACTCCTTTGAGTACAGCATGGATTCATTTAGATACTTATCAAAATGCTGGAAGTACATGTAAATGAAATTTAATAAAGGAAAATACATGAATTAAGAAAAAACTACATACAAAATTCTATATAAACCTCAATAGTTTATATGAATTTTAAATAAATAAAACAGCAGGGTGTGGCATCATTATTTATTTGAAGCTATGTAAGTAATTGATTTTTAATACTCAATATCATGAGTAAAGAAAATTAAATAAGTAGATTTTATTGGCTTTTGATGCTCTCCATGTGAACAGATATGAATCAAGATTTTAAAAAGGGAAAATGAGACTGTTTAATCATTGTTTTATAATGCAAAGAACATTAGTCCAAAGAAAATTAATCTGAATATCAATTTTATGTAAAACTGTGTAACTTTAGTTAAATCACTTCATCTATTTGAATTTCTGTTTCCTCAACTGTAAAGTACAATATGTATTGCCATTCTATATATTTTATGGGCTTTCAGTGATTTTAAAATCAGATTGTACAGTCATAAGTATTTTTCAGAATTATCACATTATGTTAATGTATGACAGTAATTTACTGTTGCTATGAAAAAGAATCAAGCTGAGAGAGAAGAAGAGGTTTTCTGATATATGGAAGTGTTCCAGGACCTCATTTATATAGACTGAGGAACAGGATTGTGTTAGCAGATGAGACAGGCTTCATTCTATAAATATATACCTTTTCAGACTCTGTAACAATCTTCTTGTGGAACTCTATCCCTAACTCTGCGTCTCAATCACGTGAGGGATCTGCTTCACAAAACCCTGTGGGATAAAAGTTTTTTCCCAACATTGTGTCCTGGGTCCTGAAATCTACTCTCAGTGTTTTATTTTTCTCTCTTGGTCTTTTGTTAAATTTTAATGAGTCATGGCAATGTAAATTTGTTTCTGTGTCTACCAGATACATCTGTGCATATACACTCACATTCATAGGATCCTGATGTCTTTGTGCAAAAAGTTCATGCAACCACCATTTGATTGCTGTTCTGAGCAAGATTTTTGCAGGCTCCGGTTTTTCAGAGAATTTCAAAGATGTTTGGTGTCAAACAGCACAAAGAGGGAAAAATATATGATATAATAATTTGATACATCCATTTTTCTTTAATTATTATTACTATATGAGCTTTACTTCAAAAACTTCCCTCTCTCACTTCTATAGTAAATGACAATAATATGATTGGTAAAGTGCAAAGCTTTAACTGTTCTTTCCTGGAATCACTACTAAGAAGACTTTTTAGCTTTATTAATTCTACCAAATCATCACTCATTATTCTAGAAACCTATTACAATGGAGTTGTAAACCTCAGATCATTCAGACTTTGAAAATATAGTTCATTTTAAACACTGAATACAGATGGGCCAGTGATTAATCCACATCTACTCACAAATAGTGTATTTCATTCATTAGTCTCATGAGTTAGAGAAAAAGACATCCTGAAAAAACTTTTTTTTTTTGAGACACAGTCTCACTCTGTCACCCAAGCTGGAGTGTAGTGGCATGATGATCTTGGCTCACTGCAACCTCAACCTCTCATGTTCAAGTGGTTCTTCTGCTTCAGCCTCCCAAGTAGCTGGGATTACAGGTATGTACCACCACACCCAGCTAATTTTTTGTATTTTGAGTAGAGATGGGGTTTCATCATGTTGGCCAGGCTGGTCTTGAACTACTGACCTCAGGTGATCCCCCACCTACGTCTTTCAAAGTGCTAGGATTACAGGTGTGAGCCACCATGCCTGGCTGAAATAAACTTTTTTCTTTCAGCAGACAATTATTCTAGAAATAAGATTTCAGTGTGTACACACACACACATATATATATTAAATAAGCTACGTGCTCTTGCCACTCAAAGTTCAATTATAAAAATAATATACTTGAGTAGTTGTAAGCCTGCAAAAATTCTGATCAAATCAGTTGACAAATTATCAATGATTTATGGGGTGCCAACATTCCTGAGTTGAACACAAACTGTGTATTAATATAAGGAGTTTGGTGTACAGAAATAGTGATGACCCAGGAAGTTGTTGTCATAGATTTAATGAAGTTTATAGTACTGCAGTGATGCTGGATGTTTTCCCAGCATTTAGAGAAACAGACAACAGAGTTATGATTCAGCTCTTCCTCTGGTCATTTTAATCTGCTTTTAAAAACAAGCATTTTTTCTAAGCAATTGACTACATGAGTTATATTATGTGCATGATCACACCATTACTTTTGCTATTTCTTGGTTTCTCAAACCAAATTATATAAAATGTTTTATTGTTCCCATTTGCTAATTCTGCAGGTATTTCTAATTTCCCAAAGAGTATAAGGAAGTTTGTGCTCCTATGTTCTAATTCTTCAGGTATTTACAACTCTTTTTAAATCCAAGCCTGTAAAAATATTTTATATTTCCAGCTCATAATTCAAGGATATACAACAGCTGATGATTGCAGGATTACACCAGGGGTTTGCACAACTTCCTTGAAAGAATCAGAGAGCAAATATTTTAGGCTTTGATGATCGAAATATTTTCTGTTATTCAACGCTATTGTGATAGAGTAAAAGTAGCCATAGATGACATAAAAATAAAGTAGGTAAGCATGGCACTGTTCCAAATAGAACTGTGTTTGTGAATAATAAAATTTTAATTTTATATAATATGTGCAACAAATCTTTTGACTTTTTTCAAGCACTTAAAAATATAAGAGAATGGGACTTACCAAAGTAAGCCACAGGCCAAATATAGTTTGCCAACTCCTAGATTAGGCAAATGCATTATTTAAATAGAAAGAGCCCTTCACCTAGATGACATATATTACTATAATCAAAAGCATTCTGGAAAAATAGGTGTTACCAATAGCCCCTAACTTGAACTAGGCTGCTCAACTTATGATAATGTCACTTAAATCTTGTTCTGTGCTTAATAGACTATCAATTACCATCAATAATTTATCACATTTATCATTTCACTTAATTCTATCTTCCTAAAGATGGAGAAATGGAGAATGAAAATTGTTAAATAATATGCTCAAAGTCACACAATTAAAAACTACTTCACACCTTAAAGAAGAAAGAAGCCAATGTGAAAATTTAACACAGGGAGCATGCAAGTCGTTTTTGTAAAAAAAAAAAAAAAAAACCCATAAAAACATCACACCATCATTTTGACTGACAGATATAACATTGGTGATTTTCAAATATTGTCATCATTAATGAATGCATTCATAAGTGTATTGGAGTGTGTGTTCTAATTTAAAGAGAGATTCAAATATGTTCAATATTTAGCCAATTTAATTTTTTGAATTTTGGATAGTATAATTTTAATGACAGTTGAATTAGTGAAGAAAAACGCTTGGAGACTCATAGAAAGCCAGAGACTTTCATTTGTGAGTTACTCTTGACTTTTTTGGAGGGCAACTTGATTATAAAATTGTGCTTGACTTCTGATTTAATTAGTAGTGATTTGGAATTTCTGAACTGTATAACAAATGATTTAGTTAAGGTCTTTAAAAGGTGTTACAAAATATTATTACAAAAAGTACCACATTGTTATGATGAACTTGTGCTATTTTGGGATCACTAAAATATAGTTACCTGGATTCTTTATGGTTTTTCCAGATTTCCTGTGTTAAATTCTCCTATGCTCATAAACTGCCAGTACTACTCTCATGAGAGCAATATTAAAATGCCATGTCAATAGTGATGAATCATGCTTTACATTTTTAGTTCACACAAATAAATATTAAAGAAAACCCTGTTAGTTGACATAAAATAAAAATGTATGCAGAACATGCTATGTAGCTGCTAAAAATATGACACAAAAAATCCAAAATAGCACTTTCATATTCCAAAAGATATCATTCAAGTCAAACTTTTCCCTCCAAACAAGGAGCTTTTTTATTACAAAGCATGAATAACAAGTTTACTTACTCCTTAAGTACTAAAAGAAAGTCAATAGGTTATGGAGGAATTATTAAAATTCAGACAAATCAATTTATTCGGCAAACATTTCTGATAGAGGTTCCAGGTGTTTTACTGTATGTGAATACAGGCATAATGAAGAAAGTGGACTCTACCATCCAGAAATTCACCTTTTGTTGAGACAGACATGAAATTGGATTTATGTTTCAGTTTTAAACATGCTTTGGAAGAATAAGACAGATGAAGTAATTCTAATTGTAGCTGTCAAGTAAGATGACATTTGAGCTAAGTCTTAAAAAAAGTAATTTGGAAAGATCTGTTTCAACTCTTCATATTCATAATAACTACCACCAAATCCTATGTCCAGCAGGTTCATGAAATGTTTGTTGTTTGGTGAAAATATCATGTCAAATTTCATCTCTTTTGTCCCCTTTTGCTATGAACATTCACACATATAGATTGAGTACAATCTTGATAGCTCAATTTTAATTTTCAGTCCTGTGTATTCAATAATATACATGTTGCAAGTGTTAGAATTCAAACAAGATCAACTTGTTCTTCTTTGCAATCTACAATGTAGAGTTAACTTGGAGTGCTTCTCTGGCTAAAATAAATATATATAATACTTTTAAATATATATAATCTAATAGAATACATACATAGACACTTAGAAATTGTCTAACATAAGTTCATTCTACTCTCCATTATTATTTTTTAATGTGTTTTAAAGCATTTTAAAGAAGTTCTCACATGAGGAAAGCTAAAAATATGTAAGTTGATAAATATATATCATATAATAATATCTGCTGTAGAAGGAAATGTCTCTGGAAATTTCCTGGAAGTTATGGCAGGCATCATGGCAGGTTTCTAATAGCTTTGCTTTTTGGGGGGTTGAGTCAGCCCTAAAAAATTATTCCTGCAACATTTTACTTAAAATTATAAAATGTTCTATTCTTTTTTTGTGATAAGCAAATATGATGGTGAATAAATCAGACACATAACATAGGATTTATGACTAGGTGAACATGTTCTTACACCTTTGCAGATTTGAACAACTGTAAACTTTGCAGATTTGAACAAGTTACTTAACATCTCTCAACCAGTATCTTTATATGTAAAATACATATACTAATACCAGGCTTCTAACATTATTTTCAAGATTAAATACAATAATTTAACATTTAAAATTAGGGCAGATTTTTGGCACATTATATGCATTCTATGATTTTTAATTTTGACTTTCCTATCCTATTATAATTTCATGTTTAGAAAGAATATTAAAAATATCTATTCAAATATTTTATTGTATTTAACATACGATTGTGTGGCTAAAAATATGTGGCTTCCCTACTTTTCATATAATGTTTAAGCAAATGAATAACATAACTTTCTGAAGTATTATATTTACCTTTATAGTAATGGATTTCTACCATATTTCTGATATAGAAGGTTGTATGCTTTGATTTTTTCATCTGACCTTTTTCCTAAATAAAAAGACATTACAAAAATTAGAGCCTCCAAGCATTGCAGGATAATTTGGAATAGAATACTGTTAATCATGTAAAGGTCTGGTATTAAAATAGAAATAGCAGTGAATTAGGAGGCAGTAGAATATTTTCAAACTCTGTTCTCTTTCTCTCATTTTTAAGGTAGGCAAGTGTGAATGACCTTTTTTTCTATTCCTTTCTACTAATAGAGTTAGAATAGTTCTGTTAAACTAGCTTTACTTTCTTTTAGTGCCTATTTGCAGTCCTGTTGAAAATAAGAACTTATATAGAAAAGGTTAAAAGTTCCATATGGTATTCAGGTATTAAAAACTATTAAGATAGTTCTTTATGTACTTACAGGGAAAGATTTCCAAACTATCTCATTAAGTGAAAAGAGTAAGGTATAGAACAATGTGACAGTTTGCTACTATTTGAATAAAAACTAAATATATTTATCACCTATACCCTAAACATCACTGTAAGCAAATATAAATAATTGGTAAAAGCAGTTGTCTCTTGGAGAAGAATCTGTGTAGTCCAGAAGAATTTGCAGATAATCTTAGTTTTCACTGCATACCCTTTTGAACATTTAAATGGTATACCAGGCCAATTATGGTGGCTCATGCCTGTAGTCCCAGCACTTTGGGAGGCCGAGGCCAGAGATCACTTGAGCCCAGGAGTTTGAGACCAACTTAGACAACATGGTGAAGCCCTGCCTCTACAAAAAAATACAAAAAAAAAATTAGTCAGGCATGATGGTGCACACCTGAAGTCCCAGCTACTCAGGAGGCTGAGGTAGAAAAATCACTTCAGCCCAGAGGCTGAGGTTGCAATGAGCTGAGGTTGTGTCACTGCACTCCAGCCTGGGTGATGAAGCAAGACCCTGGAAAAAAAAAAAAAACAACAAAAAAAGGAAGGAAGGAAGGAGGAAAGAAAAGAAAGAAAAGAAAAGAAAAAAAAAATGTTACACCATATAATTTTCTTTCTTAAAAACAAAGGCAAGCTGGGTATGGTGACACACATCTATAGTCCTAGCTATTGAAAAGGCTAAAGCAGGATTGCTTGAGCCCAGGGATTCAAGGTTACAGTGAACTACAACCACACCACTACACTCTACCCTGAGTGACAGAGAGAGATCCTGTCTCTAAAATAAATAACAATAATAATGAAGACACAGATAAAAACTTCTTCTTGAACGTGGAGCACAGTAATTTTGAGTGTTTATCGTGGGCAACAAGGAGTCATGGTCTTTTAGAAGTATTGAGATGAGGGAAGTCCATGGTGCAAGGTCTCCTGGGACATAGGGTAATGAGGCAAAATACACTGATTCTCCTCGCAGCTTTTTTCCTTTCTCCCATCTTCCCCCATAACAATACCATGGATATAAAGGAGATGAATTGGAAAAGTTCATTAAGAGTTACTGAAATTTTAGAGTTGATAAAATTTTTCTAAAAATCTCTACTGGAATTACATTTGAACCAGAGCATTGTAAATTTTTTTGTGGTCTTACCCCATGTTTCCATTGATTCTCTAGAAATACTGTCAGTTCAATTATTGTCTTAGTTTAGGTTATTCCAAGATCATGGAAGATCTAGCAATCCTTGTTTAGGGTATGAAATAGTTCTGGTCATCAAAATTTCAATTTTCAAAGCTATAATTTAATTATCACTTTAAGGAAAGTCTCCTCTTTAAAAATTTAGCACTCCTTTTCTTCTGTTGCTGCTTCTTTTTTTATTTAATTTTTTTAGAAAAGGGGTGTCTCACTATGTTGCACAGTCAGGTGTTGAACTCCTGGTCCCAAATGGTTACTCCACCTTGGCTTCCCAAAGTGCTAGGATTATAGGTGTAAGCCACTGCACCCAGAGAGAAGTTTACAACTCTTATAAACACAGACTTCTCCACATACTTTTATCTTCCCGTGGGATCCAGCACCACTCAGTTTTCTTATTTTTTTATTTCCTTTTTTTTTTTTTTTTTTTTTTGAGACAGGATCTCATGTTGTCACTGTGGCTGGAGGGCAGTGGCATGATCACAACTCACTGCAGACTTGATCTCCTGGGCTCAAACAATCCTTCCACCTTAGCCTCCAGGGTAGCTGGAACTACAGGTGTGCACCGCTATTCCCAGCTGATTTTTGTATTTTTGATAGAGGCAGGGTTTCACCATGTTGCCCAGGCTGGTCTCAAACTCCTGGGCTCAAGCTATCCTTCTGGCTTGGCCTCCCAAAATTCTGGGATTTTTAATGTGACCTAGCATGACTGGCTACCACTCAGTTTATTAAAGCACCATTTTCTATACTCATTCTCAACAACTTAAAAGTTGACAATGAACAATGTCAAATATTTATTGTCTGGTGCCCTTTTAGTCCATTTTCATGCTGCTGATAAAGATATGCCCAAGACTGGGCAATTTACAAAAGAAAGAG
Organism: Cheracebus regulus; assembly: GCA_963574635.1. Taxonomy (NCBI): domain Eukaryota; kingdom Metazoa; phylum Chordata; class Mammalia; order Primates; family Pitheciidae; genus Cheracebus; species Cheracebus regulus. The sequence goes on from CAUYQU010046729.1 coordinate 102,676, forward strand.
GTTTATTGGACTTAAAGCTCCACATGGCTGGAGAGGCCTCACAATCATGGCAAAAGGCAAGGAGGAGCAAGTCACATCTTACATAAGTGGCAGGAGGCAAAGAGAGCTTATGCAGGGAAATCTCTATTTTTAAAACCATCAGATCTCCTGAGACTCATTCACTATCATGAAAACAGCACAGTAAAGATAATTCATTCCCCACCAGGTTCCTTCCACGACATGTGGGAATTGTGGCAGTTAACGATTCAAAATGAGATTTGGGTTGGGGCACAGCCAATCCGTATGATTCCACCCCTGGCCCTTCCCAAATCACATGTTCTCACATTTCAAAACCAATCATTCCTTCCCAACAGTCCTGCAAAATCTTAACTCATTTCAGCACTAACTCAAAAGTCCACAGTCTAATGTCTCATCTGAGACAAAGCAAGTCCCTCACCTATGAGACTATAAAATTAGCAACAAGTTAGTTACTTCCTAGGTACAATGGGGGTACAAGTATTGGGTAAATACAGCTGCTCCAAATGGAGAAATTGCCCAAACCAGAGGACTATAGGCCCCATGCAAGTCTGAAACCATGGGACAGTCAAATCTTAAAGCTTCAAAATAAACTCCTTTGACTCTATGTCTCACCTCCAGGTCACATTGATGCAAAAGGTGGGTTCCCATGGTCTTGGGCAGCTCTGCCCCTGTGGCTTTGCAGGATATGGCCTCCTTCCCAGCTGCGTTCACAGGCTGGCACTGAGTGTCTGTGGCTTTTCCAGGCACACAGTGCAAGCTGTTGGTGGATCTACCATTCTGGGGTCTGGAGGATGGTGGCCCTCTTCTCGCAGCTCCTCTAAGGTGTGCCCCAGTAGGGAGCCTTTTGGGGTCTTCTACCCCGTATTTTCCTCTGCACTGCCCTAGCAGAGGTTCTCCATGAGGGCCCCACCACTTTAGCAAATTTCTGCCTGGGCATCCAGGTGTTTCCATTCATCTTCTGAAATCTAGGCAGAGGTTCCCAAACCTCAATTCTTGACTTCTGTGTACCCACAGGCTAAAACCACATGGAAGATGCCAAAGCTTGGGACTTGCAGTCTCTGAAGCAACAGGCCCAGCTGTACCTTGGCACCTTTTAATCACCGTTGGAGTGGCTGGGATGCATGGCACCAAATCTCTAGACTGCATACAGAAGAGGGACCCTGGGGCTGGCCCATAAAACCATTTTTTCCTCCTAAACCTCCGGGCCAGGCCTGTGATGGGAGGGGTTGCTGTGAAGATCTCTGACAGGCCCTCAAGACATTTATTCCATTGTCTTAAGGATTAACATTCAGCGCCTCATTACTTATGCAAATTTCTGCAGCTGGTTTGAATTTCTCCTCAGAAAATAGAATTTTCTTTTATATTGCATTATTAGGCTGCAAATTTTCCAAACTTTTATGCTCTGCTTCCCTTATAAAACTGAGTGCTTTTAACGGCACCCAAGTCACCTCTTAAATGCTTTGCTGCTTAGAAATTTCTTCTGCCAGATACCCTAAAATCATCTCTCTTAAGTTCAAAGTTCCGAAAATCTCCAGGGCAGTGCCAATATGCCACCAGTCTCTTCACTATGTTTGCTAAAACACAACAAGAGTCACCTTTACTCCAGTTCCCAATAAGTTCCTCATTTCCATCTGGGACCACCTTAGCCTGGACTTTATTGTCCATATTGCTATCAGCATTCTGGGCGAAGCCATTCAAAAAGTCTCTAGGGAAGTTCCAAATTTTCCCACAATTTCCTATCTTCTTCTGAGCCATCCAAACTGTTCCTACCTCTGCCTGTCACCCATTTCAAATTTGCTCCCACAGTTTCAGGTATCTTTGCAGTAGCATCCTACTCTACTGGTACTAATTTACTGTATTAGTTCGTTTTCATGCTGCTGATAAAAATACACTCAACACTGTGCAATTTACAAAGAGGTTTGTTAGACTTACAACACATGGCTAGGGAGGCCTCACAATCACAGCAGAAGGTGAAAGGCAAGGAGTAGCAAGTCGTCTTACATAGATGGTTGCAGGCAAAGAGAGAGAGTGCAGAGAAACTCCCATTTTTAAAACCATCAGATCTCATAAGACCCATTAACTATCACAAGAACAGCACAGGAAAGGCCTGCTTCCATGATTCAATCATCTCCCACTGGGTCCCTCTCACAACACATGGAAATTATGGGAGCTACAAGATGAGATTTGAGTGGGAACACGAAGCCACACCATATCATTCCCTGTTAAGTGTTTAAATTCATTGTCTCCCTTAATTTGCACAACAATCATATGAGGTTGGTACTGGTATCCTCTTTCTACAAGTGAGAATGCAAAGCCTCAGAGAGATCAAACTTGTCCAGATTCACACAGCTAAGAAGAAGCAGATTTGCATTAAGAAACACAAGCTATAATCCTACACATCAAAACATATTGCCTTCCTCAATCACAGTGATTAGAAATTCTTCCAGTGGCAATCTTCCTATAGCCCATCTTACATATTTACTCATGGTCACATGAATCTTCTTTGTCTCATGATTAGGGCCTCTAGTTTCTAAGCCTCTCCACGTTGTTCTTTTCCATTCTGTTTTATTAGGCTTGTCTTCTTCCTTATACAGTTTGGCCCATGGTTTGTGTGGTAGGCAAAATAATGGGCCTCCAAAGATGCCCATGTCTTAATGCTCAGAACCTGTGAATATGTTACCTTACATGGCAGAAGGAACTTTATAGACGAGAGTAAAGCTAAGAACCTTGAGATGAAAAGATAATTCTGGATTATCCATGTGGGCCCAGTGCAATCATATGAGTCCTTTAAAGCAAAGAACCAGGCAGGCGTGGTAGTTCATGCCTGTAATCACAGCACTTCAGGAGGCTGAAGTGGGAGAACTGCTTGAGCCTAGCAGTTTGAGACAATCCTGGGCAACATAGTGAGAGCCCACCTCTAAATAATAATAATAATAAATAAAATGAAGAACCTCTCCCAGCTTTGATCATAAAGACATAGCAACAAAAGAATTTTAGAGAGATGTGACATTGATGACTTTGAAGACAAAAAGGCCATGAGAGAAGGAATGAGAGCAGCTTCCAAAAGCTAGAAAATAAAAGGAAACAGATGTTCCCCTAAATATTCCAGGAAGAAACACAGCCCTACTAGCACTTTGATTTTAGACTAGTGAGACCTGTGTTGAACTTCAGACTTAGCAAAGAGTAAAATTACAAACTTGAGTGATATAAGCCATTAAATTTGTGATAATTTGTAACAGTAGCAACAGAAAATGAATAGTTTATCTCGGTGCATCTCAGTGATGCTTCCCTTCACCTCCTCCTAGATTATCACTCCAGCCCCCAAACCTAGGTAAGTTCTACTCCACACTGACCTTGACACAATTGAACCAGAATCTGCCAAGTTCATACTTCTGATTATGAGCATGCCACTATCACCAAGTGTTTGGTGCAGCTTAACCTGCACCCAGGAGAATTACTGCTAACCTCACCTCAACAACCCTTCTCTGTGGGAGCCATGTAGGCATCATTTTATAGATGAGGTAACTCATGCTCAGATAGCTGGACTAATTTGCTCATGGTCACAAAATTAGTAAGTGGGCAAGCAGAATTAAAAACCTGCTTGCCCATTTACTTACTTAAATACCCCTAGGTATCTAGTTCCTGGTTCTAAGCACAGTGCCGCCCCTCAAAAGTATTTTTTTCTATTTTCTACTTACCTGCTCTAGCTATACCATAGGTCCCCTCTTCTTGTCTCCTCTATTCATCTATTGTTTCACCAATTTCTCCCTCTTCTAAGGATCTTTTGTCTGCTACTCTTCTTCAGTGTCTTCAAATCAAATTTATTCAGCCAACCTAAACATGTATTGAGTACCAGTTGTGTATGAGGAATTATATATCATTTGCTAGACACATCAATAATGAATGAGGAAGGAGAAAAGATCTTCTTTCTTAAGCTCAACATTTCACTTTTGAAAATTAGCATTGAGGTCTGCAGCTCCAAATTTAACTATCCTCTTTTAATCTTTATCCTCCTTAAACCATCCTCAGCATCTGACACTGCTGACATCCAGAATAGTTAGAAACTGCCTGCTCCTTCAACTTATCCAACAGTTTTCGTCAGATTCTCTTGCTTCTCCAATTAGTCTGTTTCTTTCACTGGCTTGTTTCTTTCCTCCCAATACTTAAATGAAGCATTCTTTCAGATTGGGTTGTAGATTCTGTTTTCCTCTTTTCTTAGTATTGCTCACTGATGTCCAAAGTTTCAACGTCCCTTTTTCCTAATGGTTCCCAAATGGTAATCTTCAGATTTAGCATCTTTTGTTGTGTAAGCTGGAATTTTCAATACTCTCCTAGGTAAACATTCATGGTTGTCCAACAACCAGAATAAACCACACACATCTAAAACCATACTCTACCTCTCAAACTGGTTCTTCTCTAGTGTTTTTAATTGATAGTCTCATTTTCCAATATAGGCTAAGATATCACAGAGGCATATAAATGCGTTCCTTTCCCTACACATGCTTTCACCTCTGTAATGTCTGTCAGATCAGTATCATCCTTATATCCTCATTTCCAATGCTTTGGTTCCAGTTCCCTATTTCTATTTTTAAAAGCTCTTGCAGAAGCCTGATAATTGACCTCTCAATTTGCTTTAATTTATTCTTTCTACACCGCAAGCAAAGGTAGTCTTTTAAAACAATTATCTGGACATGTCTTTTCCCAGAACAAAACTCTCTGATAGTCCTGTTGCCAACCTAATGATGTCCTAATTCTTTAGCCTTACATGTAACTCCTTTACATGCTGGTCTAAAGTACTTCTTTAGCTGTAGCTGCTAGCATCCCCACTTTCACCAGGTCACTTTTCACTCCAATTACAAAAGACTACTCAGCATTTTTCAAGGAAAATGGACTCCTATGTCTCTGTGCTTTGGTTCATGTTTTACATGCAGCAGGCATGCTTTCTCTCATCTCCTACCTAACCTTCCATGTACCTGTACTTTCATGCTCTTCTCAATGACTTCTTCTTTTTAATGTCTTCTTTGATTCCTTTGTTCTAATTAGTCCCTGATGCATTACCTATTTAATTTACTATACTAAGTGTGGATACAAAGATAAAAGGTAGGGCTTGTTGTCTAGTAAAAAGAAAAGAAATGGAATGATGCATCTTCAAATATATTTTTCAAAATCAGTATATATGAGGAACTATGAGCACATATAGGGGAGGGCTACCCAGCTCTGCTGGGCAAGAGTGGCAGAGACTTGGAGGAAGCAACAAGGAAGACTGTAGAGAAGATGATATTTGCTTTACATCTTGAATATACACTAAAGAGCAAGAGTTTCAAAAAGTTACCCAGAGTAGGCCCGTATTTAAAACCTAGCTGTGGCACTCATTAGCTATGTAGCTTTAGACAACGTTATTTTACCTTTCCTAAAGTCAATTTCCTCATCTATAAAACAGATAAAATAAATAATATGCAACTTGAAGGGTATTAGGAGATTTCAAAATCATGTTCCTTTGAAAGCATCTGAATTCGTGCTCAAAAATATTAGGTTGCTCTCATTATTGTTATAGTCTTTGTCATCATTATTTTTTCACTGTAACTGGAAGATGAGTGTAAATTAAACAGAGAGTAAAAATGAAGGGGGCTATGGCTATGTTTCCAGCAGCATGTGCAAAGGCACTTAGGCATAGTGGTGAATTAGATGTGGATTACATAGGGGTCATGCTTTGGAGCCATTTGTCTTGCTTCAGAAATGCTTACTTGCTTGCTAGCTACCCAAAAGACATGCTGACCTTTGAGGTTTTTTGCCTTTTGTTCATTGTTACTGTTCTGCTGAGATAACAAAATTCAGTGAAAACTTTCAGCTCAGTATTTCCAATAAAGATCTTTGACCTTGGGTAGGATTTTTTTGGTACATGACCCAAGACTTGTTCTGCCTGATTGTTAATCCATATTACTGTGCTGACTTAGCAAATCATTTTGTTTAGGTACCAGCAAAGAGCCTTTATTAGAGGGGTGTATGTATAAATCCTGCTTAATGACAGTGCACATGGTATGGGTGAATAATAAGACATCTGGTATTTATGTGGATGCTTGTGGCAACAAAGAGCTAACATTTTCTCATTGCATGTCCTAAGAATTAGAATTTGCTACCTAGACTTTAAAACAATGCAGCATAATCTCCTGAAGCATGAAATATTTGGTGCCCATTTAAACACTGCTGTTTAAAAAAAAAATGACAGCATACAGTTGGAAAGATATATAGTTATCTACTACAGCGGTAGACCAGATGCCATAATGTGTTTTCAAATCATGTACTTGAGAACAATGTAATGCCACACATACAATGGAAAATGATGTTATATAAGATTAGCTGTTTCATTGAATAGTAATGTGGTTAAGAGCTCAAGTTTTGGAGTTAGACAACAAAGGTTCAATATTAATTCTATTAATTGACAGGCATAAGATATGGGGCAGCAACTCTCAGTATCTACATCCCAAAAATGGGGATGATCATGTAAACCTCATGAGGTTATTGTGAGGAAAAAAATAAGACATTGCACATAAAGCCTTTAGGATAAAATCTGGCACAAAGTAAGACCTCAGTGTTAGTTAACACTCAGATTGAGTCAGTACGTAGGGGAATAGAGTGTAATCACATTACCGTGATACATTTAAGTGATGGCAGTAATTACAATTACTCTAGCTTACTTTAGAAAAATTCCCAAGAAAATAATGTTTGTTCAACCCCAAATGAATGGAATTGCCTGATACCAGTCTCTCTTTTTTTCCTTCCTCAACATTAGCAAGAGACTCTTTTGTTGGCTTTTCTCTATTTTATGTTTTTATTTCCTTGGTTTTCATTAATCTTATAGCCAATTTTAGTAGCTAGTATTTGAGAATTACAAAATAGGAAGGCTATGTCATTATTTTTAAAGCAAAAACAAGCCTCTTTTTTGTAATACATAAAACTGCATTCAAATGCAGAAATTTAAGTTAGAACTTACACAAAACAATCCTCATACATAAATTTTGTCATTGACTACTTTACATGCATTTTAGGTTTGGCTTCAGTTGAAATTTCTCATTCATCCCTGACTTTCAAACTCTTGCCTAATATATCTCTGAGTAGTGAGATTACAAACAGTTTTACTTTATTAGTTTTGGCTTATTGATGTTTTACAACTTTTTTCAATAGACATATATTACTTTATAATAAGAAAAAGAACAAAGGAGGTGAATTTTATAAACCTATCTTTTTAAAATTCCCTGAAATTCTATATGGAAGTGAACTTTTCTCACTTCAGTTCCTGGAATAAATTATTTGTAAAAATTTGTTAATTCTTCTCATTCTACAATATGTAGAACTGTTGCCGTTTGTAAACAGATTTTTAGCTCCTCCATGGAAAAAAAAAAACTATCCAGTGAAAATTTATTTTTGAATGTCTCACAATAACTTACAGAGACTGGTTCTCAAAAAGTACTATAATAGAAAGTAAGATGAATCTAGAATTAGAAGTGGTGGCTCCGCCATTATCCAAAAACTTCAAATGACCCTTCAATATAGATGCCTTTGGATATTCCTTCAACCTCTCCATCTTCCTAATTTTCTCTTTAATAAACATCCCACCTGTCTCCTATTTTTTCAAGGTTGCCTTCTAATTTTTTTCTGTGCCTTTTGATACTTGAAAAGAAGCTAATATAACTTTTAAAAATTGCTTATACTGGTAAAATGAGAATGCACAATCTACCTTCCCCAATGTTTTCCTGTGTTCATCCATTCCTTCAAATTCCAGAACAAGTCTTAAATCCACTTTTCCCACTTAAAGTGCTTTGAAAGGATGGTTTGTTGTATGCCATACTTCATTAATTTATCTTCTTGGAATATAATTTTACCAGGAGAAAACATTATTTATCCACATATAATCTGAGTAGATACAATAAAAATTTACATCCTATTGGTATAAAACACACACACTGAATAACTAAATTTTAGTAAGAAGCATATTCCAAGATATTTTTATATTATTTTAAAGCTTCTGTGCTAGAAATAGGAAATAAATTATGGTTTGCAACCTTAGTAACTGTGCAAAGATTATATAAATATTACATAGATGTGTATTTCTTGTTAATAAGGGTGTACTTGGGCACTGTAGCTAGTAATTAATTGTGATAAATGAAATAAAAATAAATGTACATATAACACAATTAATAGAACTTTTTAGTTTGTTTGCTTTTGTTTTTAATGTATTTTACAATAGGCCAAGGTTATTCTCATGGTCAATAGACATAAAAAAGAACTTCTTCAAGCCCTCTATATTCAAAACTTATCAGGGAATGATATTATTATGAACTAGATTTAGCTCTTGATTAACCATTGTAGAAATTAATAAATGCCATCCAAGTTTACACCAAAACTCTCATTCAGTTAAATGAAATTTTTATTGACTTCTTCATTAAGAGTTTTTATCAATAGCCTCCAATCAGCAAAATTAAAACTTAGTGGTTAAACAATTTTGGCAAAATGACAAAGCAAATGGTCTCTATTACTTTCCTTGGAATATATTCAAACCTAAACTGGACCAGTTTTATAATTGGATACCAAACATGCAAATGTGTGGAAAGGAGTGGCTTTTACATTAAAGTAACTCCTGAACCCTACATTGACTCTCCAAATTTGGTCCTATTAAAAATAACTAAGTGAAAACGACAGTCCTGTAGAAGACATCAGTTATTTTATTTGTGGATTGATGAATCCTAATACTCTCATTTAACGCAAATAATAAACATCCCATTGTTTTCCACAGCTGGTTTAGTGTTCAGGAATATTCCTCAGGTTTTTTTGTTTGTTTGTTTGTTTTTTATGGAACGTGTGCATTGTAAATAATTAACAAGTACTTAAAATTAAGATGCCTCTACACACTAAATAGCTTATTATTTGACTGTTAGCATCAACTGGGCTTCCAGTGTATTTTGTAATAATTGTGAGACTAATTACAGCATGATATTTAATACAAAATCTTTTTAAAGTGCAAAGTCTTTCTTTTTTTATATGAATATCAGTGATTCATTAGAAACCTATTATGCTAGGATAACTATGTTTCTATCATTTGTTTCTTTCAGAAAAACGCAGTGTCATTGCTATCAAGGAAACTAATTAGACTAAAGGACAAAATTATCCTTTATTTCTCCAAATTGTACTTAAAACCTATATTGTTGTCATGAAGTTATTTCCAGTGAAAAATGTCAATTACTTTATTCTCATGCATTTTAATTTTGGAACCCAAAGGTCCAGCACTCCAGCATCTCTGAGTGATACAATAATGAACTTTCACATTGTGAGTATAAAACAGAGCAATTCTATGAATCTACTATAGTTTGGTAATATGTTTAAAACAGCTCATATACTCCAAATTTAATTTTAAGTAATACTATAATCATAGGAGATATAACCATAAAGAGAATTAAAGATTATCTATTTGGACTAACTATAAGCAACACAAGATTCTTCCATGAGTTACCTAGTATCGGGTGTCTATCTGAGCTTTAGCACTGCTAGTGATAGGAGACTCACAGCTTCATAACATAGCAAATGTGTGATTATTATTTATAGAAGTGCAGGAATTCCCTTTTTATTAAGCAAATGTTCTTGAGAAAATCCAGGCAGTTAACTTGCCTATGGGAAAAATGTGTTGTGGGATTATGAGGAAAATGTGGTTGAGGATTCTTAATGTATATTTTACCAATAATAATAATAAAAAAGGATTCTGAAATTAGTAGGGAGTGTCACTATTTGGAAAAACATAAGAAAGCTTCTGTCTCCATGGTACCATCATTTTAAAGAACACTGATACATTGAGCATAAAAGAGTACTTGGATAATAAGAGGATTCAAAAACTGTGTTATATGAGAAACACTGAAGGAAGACCAGGGAAAGGTAAATATATGTAAGAAACAATATGGAGAGGTAACGGGGGAAGGGGAAAGAGGTGACAACTTCCCTTGGAAAGTGTCAGGCTTATTCTGTCTAGTGCTCATCTCTAGTGTCAATGAATGCACTTTACAGATGATGACTATTAATGCATAATAATTCCCAAAGACAATGGCTGTCTACTTTACAATGGAGACTGCTGCCTATAACTGATAACATCCAAGCTGATGCAGAGTAAGAAATAAAGAAGAGGGAGTTTTCTAAGATCAATTTCAATTTTAAGAAACACAATGTTGGTTTATAAATGTTCAAGTTGCCAAGCAAAGGGTTATGAATAAAACTTTGAAAGTGCCTGCTTTCCTGAGAAATTAAGTATTCAAATATCACTATCAAAAGGAATAGGTGTGCAGAAGGAAAGGAAATAAGAGAATAGTCTCCTGGGTATCTCATTAACTCTCTTTTAAATATACAAGAATACTCAGCCATATGTGCATACTAGACAAATTATCCACATTTTTTTCCTCAGGCAAACAGCTACATGAACAGGACAGTATAGTGAGGAACCATTCATGCTGTTGTTTTAATATTACCCCACCATGTTCATTTTGGAGCAGGTTATTATGGGTTACATTTTAAATAAAACTATCTTCAAACACAATTTCTATTGAGAAACTCGCTAGGTCTTCAAAAGCTAACTTTTTGACAAGAAAGCAGTTCTACTTTTGATGAGCAAACATCTAGATATGAAGCAGGGTGACAGAAAGGAGAATGAGTGGGTCTAAGAAAAACTTTATATACACAACAAATGATTGGACCCCAAGATTTTATACTGACCCATATCTCCCCGGCTAAACAGATATTAATAGTAGAGTAACATTCACACTGAGCCCTGTTGGTGAGAAATCATACCAAGAGATTCAGACAGAATATTTTGTATATATCATTAAAAAAAATAAAAATAAAAACAGTCCAAAAGAGAAGAGAAGCTGTGAAACTCAGAAGCTTGTCAATTAAGAGGAATAGCCCAACCTAAGCACATCTCTAACTTCATGGCCCATGATACTGCACAGCTAAGGCCAACACCAAATGCATTCTCTTCCCATTCAGTGGAGTTTGTAGTCTAATTTTGGCCCTCAGAATCTCTTGCTTCTATTATAGAAACATCTCTCTGCAAAAACCACCTCTGTTCTTGCAAAGTGCCTCTAACTCCAGTCCATCTTCACACAGTTGGAAGAATAACTACTTCGAGAAAACAAACAAACAAACAACAAAAGGTCATATCTCTTCCCTACTTGAAATAGTCCCCTAGGATAAAACCCAAACTTGTCATTGTGATGTCCAATATTCTTTATAACCTGGACTCTGCTTATATTTCTGATCTTCCTTCTAAAAGTAAACCCTAGAATTACAGAACTGTTTAGCCTGACAGTAATATCTTCTGTTTTCTGTTCTTTCATTTTTTTATTGTGTGTAAATCACTTATGCCTTGTTAATCCAGTTAAATTCTACTTCTCCTTTAAGTCCCAGCTCAAATGTCATATCCCCTTAATATTTTCCCCAATTCTCCAATAGGAGTTTATCATTGTCCTCCCTGGGTTCCCATGGAGAAAAGCAGGAGCTTCCAGCTTGATCTCCAAGTGCAATCTCAAGTAACTTTTCTTCTGGGCAGACTTCCTTTACCTCTGAAGTGGAGGTAACAATTCTTTTTTTTTTTTTCTTTTGAGACGGACTCTCACTCTGTCACCAGGCTGGAGTGCAGTAGCGTGATCTCCGCTCACTGCAACCTCCATCTCCTGGGTTGAAGTGACCCTCCTGCCACAGCCTCCTGAGTAGCTGGGACTACAGGCACGCACCACCACGCCCAGCTATTTTTTTTTTTTTAAATTTTTAGCAGAGACAGAGTTTCACCATGTTGGCCAGGATGATCTCAATCTCTTGACTTCGTGATCTGCCTACCTCGGCCTCCCAAAGTACTGGGATTACAGGCATAAGCCACTACGCAGGGCGCAGAGGTAACAATTCTAAAATATCTTGCACCTAGTTGCATATTTATCACATTCTGAACTTTTTTTTTTTTGACATTTTTCTATTTGCACTGCAGTCTTGAAGGCAGAGTTCACAGCTCATTCATATTGTATTCACAGTGTCTAATACAGTGCCTGGCATAGGGTAGGTACTCAATAATTTTATGCTAGTGGAAAAGGGAGAGGGAGAGGGAGGGAGAGGGAGGAAGAGGAGGAAGGGGAGGTGGGAGGGGGAGTGGGAGGGAGATTGATTCACTAATCTTGCTATATGGACTTTACTCCTATACAGAGTTATATCTTACATTTGGCAGAATTGTATAATAGTTGTTATATGACAGGACTCATGAACAAAACTGATTAAATTTATTCACAAGGGTTTCAAATACTGATATGGAAAGACAGTCAAGATATCCTAAGTGTGGTAAAAAAAATTGCAGATCCTATTTATGTAAAGAAATACATCAATAATATATGTGCATCTGCATAGAACACTTCTGTAAAGAATAAGACAGTTAACAATTGTTTTCTTGAAGAATGGAATGGAGTATTACAAAGTGCATTTTTACTATGACTTATACCACTCCTATATGAAAGGAAAGGTATACTTGGATTAAGACAACTAATGTGGATAATAGCAGGGGCACTGTAAATCAAAGGAATCTCAAAAGGCCTTACTTATGAATTTCAAATTTTTTTGAAAAAGAACTGTTTCTATAACCTATAATCTTTCTAAGAAGCTAACATGTATAAATATTCTCACATATACCTTTTAATTTAGTTCAAAAAATGATTGCCTTAAGTCTTTTGTTCCATAAAAATTATGTTAGAGCTAACAAACTGTGGTCCAGAGACCTGCAGCACCTGCATCACTGTGCTTGTTACAAATGCGAATTCTTGAGTCCCGCTCAAATTACTGAATCAGAATCTTTAGGGGTAAGATCAAAGAATCTGTTGTGTATGTAGTTCTTCAGGTAATTTTGATGCATACTTAAGTCTGAATAGCACTGTTCTTGAGAGCTTCATTCTCGAGAACTTCATAACCTAATAGCACCATCTGTTGGTAGTGGCTGTCCCAGAATGAAGACATAAGGTCCCAAAGGAAAAGATGCCCAGATGTTCAACTTCCACTAGCTGTCATGCGCTCTATGAAGTACTGGAAATAGACTGAATGCCTGATGTTAATATATACACATATAGATGCACACATTTTGTCTCCTAAAAAAGGTTACAGTCTATTGGAGGAAATATACATAAACAAATAATCAAATACCACTACACTTTTCTTTTATATATCTATCTATATATATTTTAATTGCACTTTAGATTCTGGGGTACATATGAAGAACATGCAGGACTGTTGCATAGGTATATACATGGCAATGTGGTGTACTACCTCCATCCCCATCACCTATATCTGGCATTTCTCCTCATATTATCCCTCCCGAACTCCCCACCCCCTACTTCTTTTTAAGTACAAACAAGGAGCTGGTGGAACAAAGAAACTGTAGCAACCAGATCGATCAGAGGAAGTCATTAAATGCTTAGAAGCAGTGGTGACATTGAAATCAAGTATTGTCAAATAATTTAGCCACAATTATATGTATAACTAAAAACAATTTTAAAAATCTAACCAATATTTACTGAGCACTTACTATGTACCAAACACTATTTCTGAGGTCCTGTCTCTGAGCCTGAAGAGTCAAGACAATTAGTCCTAGCCAAAGCAGAGTGGCAGGCACATAGCAGATATGCAATCAATCTCTGGTTGAATAAATTAGAAAACATGAAAATACTATATATTTAGTTAGATTCTTGATAAAAGAAGATTTTTTAAATTGCCAGCTTGCCTAGAATTTCTGCAGTCCAAGGAACAAACTTGCCATTATCTGAATTATTTGTGTATTTTTAAAAATCGCCTTCATGTTTTGTACAATTTTGAATAACTGTTAAAATCCCTTATTAAAACCTCCTACACAGCTTTCTAGTAAGCCATGTTGATGAGGCACCTGCTGAGTGTAGACCACTGTAGTTTATATATATTCCATATCTTTATACAGATTAAAAGAGTCTTTTAAAAGGCATTCAGCATTCCAAATCACAGCACTTTCAAAAGCACTTTCTATACCAGGATACTAATGTGAGGAAAAGGGTAAGTAAGCCAGTTTTAAATCTCTTATTTCTACAGGGTTTTGTTTTAAGTGAAGCCATTTCCATTTTCTGTTCATTTTTGGCCACAACACACATTCTAGAGTTTTATAGCCTAGTCCATGTCTTTATCTAAGCTAATGTTTATCATAATAATCATTATTGGTGATGACCAGTGAGCCTGCATAATCTCAATGTTTTCCTGTTATCCATTAATATTAAATCGTGTGGTTCACTGGGGACTTGCACAAATAGGTTTACGTGTTCACTGCCAGGATTACATTAGGTAAAAATGGAGACAATTAGCTGTACTTCCTTGTAAGAATGTACAGGCATTAAAGCACTGACACTGAACTATTTGCCAGAAACTACCCAAGAAGAAGCACAAAACTAATTCATAGGAATGCCATTTTGGCAAGTATCTTTTGTGAAATCACTTATTTTTCCAGGCAGAATTTGGAAACAGGGCTTCCACTGTTAGTGAAATTTAATCACTGTCAATGTCCTGATTGTTGGGATTTGAAAAACAGGGAATCCTTCCAAAAGTGGTACATTCTCCATCTGCATAATACTGAATAAATCTTCATAGAAACTTGGTTACATCTTCACAAATTCCACACATTATCTAACTGATTTGATTGGCGGTACTTATTAACAGCTGTATGTAAAAATCTACTAGGAACTCCTTTATTAGATAGAAATAGATACTTATATATTTATTAAACAAATATCACATTCCAAGAAAACCTCCTGAGGTTAATATGGGTTAAGAATATGAGAGTTTAAATCAGATAAAAGTGAGATCAGTTTTCAGTCTATACTTTCTTGTCTGAATATAGAGAGGCTTATTTCTGCCCAACAGATGAAAATATTAAACAGGTGTAAGTAATCAATAGCATCTCTGTTTTAGAGATAAGATCAGGCTGAGAGAAGTTAAATAATTTACTTCAGGTCCCATAGCAAGTAAGCCAGAAAAACTCTAGGTTTCAGATTTACTCTATATAATCCCTAAATATTTCTCCTTAAAATATCACTCCTTTTTTCTGTTTTCTTCCATTCCTCTTCCCAGAGGATTGGATATAAATAATATGCTTATGTCTCAGCCACTCTATTCTCTGCTGATGTTGCTGAACAGAAAACATAAATATCATTTAAATAATAGTAAATACACATAGTAAACAGGGAATATGTAGAGAAAGTTTCATAAACTTACTGATTTCTGTGCAGTAGAGAGATCTTATTCTGTTCTCAACAAAATGTCTGAACTCGCTAAAAACAAACAAGCAAAACAAACAAACAAAACACTGCCACAAAGACACTCAAGAAATGAGCAAACAACAACAAAACAGAACCAAGATAGTGCCCAGAAAGAAAAGTAAGTAAATAATTAATTCTTGACTAATAGTCCATATTTTATGGAGATAATGCAAGGAAGAAAATAAACCAGCATTTCTGTGTGGCATCGATTACCATAGTAACACACTGGAAAAACTTTGGGTGGTGAAATGCAATAATTTTTTTAAGTCCATGTGAATAACTGCAGAGAGAAGTTACACTTTTCAGTCTTCTTGGCAGCTACACGTGGCAATGTGTCTAAATTCTCATGAATGGGATGTGAGTAAAGGTGATTCATACAACTACCACATCAGTTCCTGAAAAGGAGATCCATGTCCTGCGTTGCCTTTCTCATTCATCCATGGGCTGGAACATTGATGTGGTGCACAGCAAATGCAGACACCCTTAGAAATAGTGAACCACAGAAGAGAAGAAACCTTGTGGGATAAACCTACCTATTCCCGCAGATAGCCACCCTGCTTCTAGACTGAGAGAGTAACACGTTTTTATTTTGTTTGAGCCACTGAATTTTTGGACCTTATTATTACAGTAGCTGTGCCTATACCATAACTAATATGTAAATAGGTACCTAGATGTGGGTACCATAACCAAAACTTAGCAGTTGGGCTGTGGGCAGTGAGGAAACAGATGGTTCTTATTCAGCCACCTACACAGTTGTTTTTGGCCAGAACACATCCATTCTAAAAAATGCTCTCTGCCCATGGCCTGCAACCTAAATTACCCAGGAATCTGGAAACTTGAGGCTTTGCAGGTTTGCAATGATAACTGCAATCTCAGGGGAAATTTATGACTTGTTGCTGATGGAAAGTCCTCACTTTCCTGAGTCAACTGCTCTTTGGAATTGAAGTGGTTGCTTTTCTAATCAGCATTCTGTTAGGTATTTAGTCTTTGGAGTACTTTTAAAGGGGAGCAATGGATGTGAATTAGTAGATCACCAAGGAGACACCTAAACTTAGCATGTTAATTTACTTTGCCAGAAACCAATGCTGGGTAAAGCTATCTTGGGAAAGGCTGCTGGTGGACATCATTCATCAGGTCTTATGAGAAAAAAAGAGGCAGATTGTTTTTTTTTCCCTCTGCAAATTAAAAGAGATCAGCTACACAGTACCTAAAGAATTCCTAATTGTAGTATCATGACTCTAGAAAATCAAACCTCATTTAGTATCTTCTCTCTTCTTCACATTCGCAACCACAATAACGAATTCATAGTGAAATTATGACTATGTTTTGGGTAGCCCTATAGAGTATATTAATTTACAGTTTAACTTTGAGTTTTTAAGTTCAAGATACTTTGTCCTCTTGTATCATGACTCAACAGCCAAAATTAAAGCATGGATATAACAGTATTACAGGTAAGAAGTAATTCAACTAACATCAATTTTAGCTTTAGAGGAAATTTATGCACTAATGGATTCTGGCAATCTCTAATCAGTATCTTCAAGACCTAAGTAGGTCAACAGCCTGAAAAATAGGAAATCATCTTCAGCATAAGATCACAATATCAAAAATCAATATGCTGCCCAGTTGTTATATTTTAAAACAGCTCTATGAATCAATTCAAGGCCATAAGGAATAAAAATATCAAGAACTGATAAATAGAGGTGCCTCACTTTGTCCCAAGCCTACAGACCAGAATATCTTCTTGTCAGTAGCCTTGCTCCTAAATTTAGCTTTAAATTATTAATATTATCTAGGATAGGTCTTAAGAAACTCAAGAAAAATCAATATTTTAATTTAAATATTTTAATTTTAACTAATAAAATATTTAACTTAATATTTTAACTAATATTTTAATTTAAAATATTAAATTGTTTTGATACATTATTTTGATGCATCATAATTAAATATTAATACTTGAAGTTTGGCCAATTTTTAAAATGATTTAAAAATACTATTCTCCATCATTACCATGTTCCTTTTATTAAATTTAAATTTTTTTACTTGTTTTAGGAATGGTGAATATTTTTCCAGAAAGTTGTTAAATGATTACTCTCAGAGACAAATACTTGTTCTATCAATGGTCTATGATTGATTTCTGTCAGCAGTGCATTTGACAATATCCTTGTTATTTAGTTCAGCGATGAATAAGAATACTAACCATATGCCTATGATCAGAACTGAGAGAATGTATCTAAGTCAAATGAAAGATGCTGATAAAATGAGGTGTCACTTTATATCAGGCTAGGTTATGTCTGTTCTTGTTATCCCATCCCACTAAAAGTATCATTTGGCCAATTTGATGTATTACTGTTTTTAAGAAGTGCTTTCTTTATGGTTAGAAGTCAGTATTAATTTGGGTAGCAAATAATTATTGTAATTTTAAGAAATAGGTAGGCATTGGTGTCATAAAGTAAATTTGTTTCAAATAGGGAATAGTTTTATCATCGCCAGCACAATGCACTGAATATTGTAGGTGCATAGTAAATGACAGCTTTTATTGATCATGAGGATGACAAAGTAATTGAAAATTGGGGCACAATTGACCTAAACTGCCTTCTAGAAACTTGTGATAAATTCATTTGAAAAATGCATTTTTCTTACTTACCTATATAATATTGTATAATATGAATAATTGTTTTTACTCTTGTAGAATTTAGGATATTGTAAATATTCATAAAGTTCAAGGTGGAAACAAATAGTTTCATCGAAGTTCCTTATTTTGCATCCAAAAAAAAGAAAGCCTGAGAATTTAAATGGATTTTCCATGATCAAAACCTTGAATTGTACCCATAACCTCAGACTAAGGCTAAGTTCTTCTGGCTACGCCCCTGCCTTCTTAACTGTTTTGGGCTTTGTGTTTACTCTTTTGACCCCTGAGACATGCAAAAAGAAAAGAAAATGGTTAAGAAAAATAACAGAGGCTGCATGCACTATCTAAAACCATTCATGATATACTAAATTAGCTACCTAACTATTCCATCCACTTTAAGATATTTAATGCATCCAACATTATAGTGCACTTATGTCAAAGGAACATTAACTTCATTCTCTTCTCCCCAAGGCAACCTGAATAGGAAATAAACAAAAGTATACTGGGAAGAGGGTGTGATACTTTTTAAAAGCAATCTTATCTCTGCATTAGTACTTAAATAGCTAAGCCACTGGCTTGCTTTTCCAATTTACTAGGATTGTAGGTTTTCTACAACTCTCGTACAGTGTATATATCCTGTAGACATTGCATTTTATTCAACTTTTCCAAAGGGAATTTATGTAATAATTCAACTGATCCTTTCTCTGGCTCACTTAGCTAGGTTGGATCAGTGGATTACAGGGAATTTAGGCCTAAATCTAGATGAAAGTCTGTTTACGTTTTAGCACACTGATGATAAATTATTCCTTAGGGAAGAAAGTAAAGGAGAAAAATTTTTGTAGTAGATGCAATCAATACAAATTTGATAAATCATGGACATGAAAGGAACTATAAGTTCTTTAAAAATAAAGTACTTTTTGTTAGGATGTTTTATAGAAAATTCATCAACTAGTTCCAGGTCAGAAGATTTAGTAATAATCATGTATACTTAGTACATCTGAATATGAGAGAGGAAGTAGTATCAGAAAATATAATCTATATTTTCACCACTACCATTAACTGCTGGATTACAGCAAGGTCTTTATAGTTCTCGTGGAACATGCAAAATTCCTATTATTTTTCTTTCTAGTATTGATAAATGTGCTACAACTAAGAATTCCAGAAAAAGGTAGGGCATTTGCAATTCAGATTGAGTAATCAAACTGTGAATTAACTAGTCTACTTTATGGGTTTTAAGCAGGGTAGAACTTGGTTAATGATTATGAGCTTTATGAAATAAGGAAATTTATATTTTTAAATATTTCTAACACCACAATGCATAGCAGAAAATAAAGGTTAAATATTATTGGATGATATCACAGAATTATTTGCTATGATATAGGTTTAGATATGCTATATTCCATTATGTTTCTAAAATGAAACTCCATATAAAATAAAATCTACTAACATTGAAATTACATATTCCAGAACTTAAGCCAACTTCTATAAATCTCAAACATTTTCTCCAGTAGATTAATATTACAGAGAAAGGTCTGGGCCTTTTTATCTCTATCTGTTGGTTTATCTGTGTTCAAAATTCATTTAAAAGTTAAGCAGCAAACTAGGGCAACTAATGCCTCAGGGCTAGAAGACAGCAAAGATGTGAATCTTAGAAATTTAACCATCCTGTCTCTGTGAATATCCCCATTTATTATCTTTCTGAATTACCAATTTCACCTCTTTATAATGACCTGGCCATTTTCAATTCCCAGACTATGTACACCAAATTCTTTCAGAAAGGCTAAATGTCTTTGTTTAAACATGACATAGCCCAGTCTAAGATTGAAATCTGAGATTGTCAATTTTCTTCACCTTTCACAAATCTTCCTTTCCTTCCAATCTGTAATTAAAGTGATAATGGTTGCACGTTATAGTACAAAGACAACCTCCTTCTACTATACTCTAATATAAAGACAAAATGTGTTTGTCTTATCTAAAATTTTAGACAAAAAATAAGTGAATTCTTGACAATCTACACACTTTAAGTTTTTACATTGCCATGATGCCTTATTTTTTAAAAAATATTTTATTATTTACAGGACAGATTGCCAATAGAAGTGAATTTACTTACAAATTCACTTAACAAATGTTTACTGGTGCCTTTCAACTCTGCAACAAGGGTTATATAGAATAAATATGAAGATTTAAATGTGAGTAAAACAAAGCTTCCAACCTCCAGGAATCTGCAATTTAACTGAGGAGATATGTTATACACAGAAACACTTTAAACATTGGGTCAAAAATGTTAAGTAAGTTACATAAAAGAGAAAAAAAGGAGCATAATGGAGGCTGAGAAGTTGATTCAATCTAAGCTGACCAAGAGAATTCAGGGAAGGATTTGTGAGCACAGTGCCACATGCACTGTCAGAGGCTAAGAGGCACCTTTATTTTAGGAAACCTACTACAACATTTGAGTCATTTGGATAAAGCTTTTTGGAATTGACCCAAACAGAGATTTCTTTTTCATATCCAATAGCTATCAGCTTATCTAAAACTCAGGAGGCAATGGACTGTGCTTTTCTTACTCCCTCAGTATAGTACTAATTAATTTACTGTAACTCCCCACTGCTGACCTCTGCTACAAGTTCACGATTCTGTTTTGCAGATTATTCACTAACCCTGATGGCTGTATTTGCATATTTAATATTATCTCTGGCAATCTCTACATAGCTCCACAAACAGGGCCAGACAATACAGACTTTGAAGTGTAGATCAGATCTTTATAAGTACCTACAAAAGTATTCCTGGCAGAGACAATTGCACACTGCTGGCTTCACTCAATAAAACAAAATAAGAAATGTTTAAAAGAAAAGTTGCTTAGTTTAATTGGCTAGATGTCTGAGCGTGCTTAAGAATTTAGGTCATACAAAAAATGAATTTCAAATATTCGAGTACCTTGAATACAGGGCAAGGAAATTAGACTCCATTCTGTAGACAATATTAATAATTGCATTTTTTAGGAAGGAAATTCCCTCACTAGAAATACAGAAACAAAGATTTTATCACAAAGTGTCCTGAAATATTAGAGAACTAATTAATATAAACAATAAGACCAATTAAGAAGCTACGATAACACCATAATATGAGACAATAAAGGTAGTGGTAGCAGAAACGGAAATTGGGCTTGGAAAGAAATGTGAAAACTTCTGAAATCTTGAGCAAACAGAGCTGGATATATGAAGTGGAGGGAAGTAAAAGATGCTGTTAAATAAGCCTGGATATTTGGTGATTGTTAGAACCTTAATAAAATAAGTGTCATTAACAGGACAGGCATGGCAGACAGAGTAGTTCAGGGTTTAGATTATTAATTCCGCTCTAAGCACGATGTGGTTAAACCAAGGTAGTAGATATCCAGATGGAGATGTTCAACATTTTGTTAGAAATGTTGATCCAGATTTGGAAGAAGTAAACACTAGAGCTTTTGAAATGAGAATTACCTACATAGTAATAAGAGTGGAAGTAAATAAATTGCCAAAGAAAATAGTATAGAGAGAAAACAGAAGTTAGGCAGAACCCCAAAGAACACTTACCTTTAAGAGAACAGGATGAAGGAAACATACCCATGATAAAAACAGAGAAACATTAATTAGGGAAGCTGGAAGAAAATGAATGAAATACAACAGACATGTCACTAAGGAGAAGATAAAAGAAGAGGGCTACTGACATTTTAAAATGCAAAAGATTCAAAGAGTAAGAAGTGTGAGAGAAGTTATAAAGCCATGTAGTTTCATGGCCAGGCGCAGTGGCTCATGTCTGTAATCCCAGCACTTTGGGAGGCTGAGGCAGGCGAATCACCTGAGGTCAGGAGATCAAGACCAGCCTGACCAACCTGGAGAAACCCAGTCTCTACTGAAAATACAAAATTAGCCAGGCATGTTGTTGGATGCTTGTAGTCCTAGCTACTTGGGAGACCGAGGCAGGAGAATCGCTGGAACCCGAAAGGCAGAGATTGTGGTGAGCCGAGATCATGCCACTGCACTCCAACCTGGGTAAAAAGAGGGAAACTCCGTCTCAAAACACACACACACACACACACACACACACACACACACACACACACACACACACACACACACACACACGTAGTTTCTATAGAACAGGCCAAGAAGTTCATGTCCTTTGCAGCAACATGGTTGTAGCTAGAGTCATTATCCTAAGAGAATTACGTAGGAACAGAAAACCAAATACAGTATGTTCTCACTTACAAATGGGAGCTAAACATTGAGTACTCATGGATATAAAGATGGCAACAGTAGTCACTGTGGACTCAAGGAGAGGAGAGGGAGAGGGGTAAGGTTGGAAAAACCAGCTGTTGTGTACTATGCTAACTATCTAGGTGAAGGGATCGTTCATATCCCAAACCTCAGCATCACACAATATACCTATGTAATAAACCTGCAAATGTACCCCCAAATCTAAAATAAAAGTTGAAATTACTTTTAAAAAAGGAAAAATTAAAAAGTATGATATAATTTACAGTATTTAGGAAATAAAAGAGATATTAGATTTCTAAACATAGAAGACTGAGTGAAGATTTTGTTTGACAATGAAGGACTTATTTGTATTAATAGTTTTTGAAGAAGATTCTATTACCTAATCAAAACCTTTAAATATTGACTATAAGGAGAATAATATGAAACATATTTTCTAAGGCAATAATGGCAGAAAACACGGGACAAAGAATGAGGGTTAAGGAATTAAATTTGAAGAGGGAAATGGATGTTTTATCTCTGAACCAGGAGAAAAAGAAGAATGAGTGAAAATAGAAAAGCAGATTAAATTTGGAGAGGGAAACTGATGTTTTATCTCTGAACCAGGAAGAAAAGAAGAATGAGTGAAAATAGCAAAGCAGATTAAATTTGGAGAGGGAAACTGATGTTTTATCTCTGAACCAGGAGGAAAAGAAGAATGAGTGAAAATAGCAAAGCAGATGTTCATTGGAGAGTAACACATTGAAGGATTGAATCTAGGATAGCCTTGATCTTAAAGAAATAACTAATGAGGCCAGTAGTACAACATGGACAAAGACAGAGTAAGAGCTGGACTGGGGCATAAGCAGAGTAGAAATTATTTGAATTTGAATCAAGGTGATGTGACTTCTGTGATAGACTTTTAAGGCTACATAATGATCATTTTATTCATGTAAATTCTCCTCTTATGATCCCAGCAGTTTCCTTATTTGTCAAAGGGATACATTCAGCATGTATTTGAAAGAAAGATGGGACATCAGCACTAGAAGCTCCTAATGGCATATGTCAGACACAAAGGACAAGAGAGATACTATAAACTGAAGGGAAGGATGGAGCTTCATCAGAGAACGTGAAAGTAGTACACTCTCATGATTTATATTGTGGCAAAAGGTAAAAAAATCAGCACAAGTATATTTTTCTAGATAACTGAGAACAGTGCCTTATAGGTAATAATATAAGGGTTCTTAAAAATAAAACTTAGCAATAAAGGTGTAACAATAATAATAATTATAATCACATTAATAATGAATAAAAGAATTTGAAAGAATAGGATGAGAAGAAAACATTTTAAATGAAGAATTTATTTATATTCAATAACGTTTTGGGCAATCTGAAAAGGAGTTTTTGTACTGAGCAAAGTTGGTCACCTTGGTACTGCTATAATTAGCTCTTTTTCTTGGTCCACTATTAGAGCGACCTAAATAATTGTTGTTTACATCTGTGAATTAAGAGTCCATTGCATTTCAGAGTTGTAGGCCAGACACGCCCAATGCCGCATACTGTGAATTCAAGAATTCACTACTCTAAGTATGCATGAGAATATTTTTTTATGTTTTCTGGCTTAGTGTCTTGTGGTTGCTTATAACTATAGTGTGTTCTACTATAAAAGGGCTTAGCTTATTTACCCCACCGTGGGAGACATGATTCAAATGAAATTAGAATACATTTTTTCTTTACATTTTTCTTTTCTGTCCTTTCATCTGAAGCCTAAGGAACTTGACATTGTAAGTGGAAAGGAGCAAAAAGATGATCAATCAAAGCTTTTAAGAGCTGCAGAGAAAGAGTCTGTAATCTTTCTTTCTTTATATCCAACATAAGCAAAATACAGCAGGTAATGATGTGGGATGCAATAAAGATTTTATTATCATTTTATTGGGATGAACATCCTATCTTACTCATATTTCTACCTATATAGTTCATTTATCCCAAACTTTTAGTAATAAAGTTAATGGCATTCCACACTTCCTAACATTCCTGCACTATTTTATGCTTTACTCATACACGTAGATGAAATGGCAAAATATATCAGTTCAAGGATAAACAGAACCCAAGATTAAACTAAGTTACATAATGATAAGTTAGGAGGCACACTCTCTGTATATTTAATCAGTAAATAAAATCTTCGTTATTGTTGACTTTCATCTCACATCTTCTTGCTGTGCTTTGGAAAATAACAGTTCCTTAAGGTCAATCATAATTGAAAATATAATGAACATTATTGGACACCAGCGTTTTGCCAGACACTCTGCCTGGCACTTTTCATTTCTTTATTATATCTAATTCACACAACATTTTTCCAAGTCATGAGCTGCCTTTCTTATTCTAAAAGAGAGTTTATAATTTGCCTAATGGTCCAAAGAATGACCTTATGTGGATTCAAATATAGGTATTTCTGGCTGAAAATCACCTGTCACTAATAATATGTCTGGCAGAAAGGGTATTGAAATACCTTAATAATTACTGTTCCTTGTCAACCCACTAAGCCATATTTCAGGAAAAAAAAAAAAAAGGACTGGCAAAGTGATCCCACCAATATCCTCCTGAATGCAGAAACAGCAACGAAAAAGGGCAGATTGGGAAATTAAAACTTCCAAATACAAACCTAAGTTGTCAAAGAGGAGAAATAATTAAAGAAACCATGTAACTTCCACTTTCAGTAAATTATATAAAATCAGACATGCTAATAACTACATAAAGTAGAAATACTGATTTTATGCAGAAAAACACAATTATGAGCATTCTCATAAAATTTAAAAATAAGAACAGTTTTACATCTGGAAGACAATAATGGTGAACTATATATCTTCTATCAGTATAACTGGCATGCAAATATATCTACCATTCTTTATTGGTATTTGTTTTTAATTATGTGTGGTCTTGCATATGAGTAACTTCATGTGAAATGTGACTATCATATAAATATAAAATCTCTAACCTGTTTTGTTTTAATTTTCTTATCTAAGACGTAGAAATACCACATCCTCGTTCTCTTAAGTATTCTTACTGTTATAAATAAACTCCTAGATGGGTGCAGTGTCATGCACCTGTTGTTCCATTACTTAGGAGGCTGAGATGGGAGGATCACTTGAGCCCAGGTGTTTGAGGCTGCAGTGAGGTATGATCATGCCACTATACTCTAGCTTGGACAAGAGAATGAGACTGCCACCTCTCAAAAAAATTAAAAATAAAATAAAATAAATTTCTATAAATAAAATCACGTTGAACAGAACTTGCTTAGTATTAATGAAATGATATTATTTTTAACAATTATAGTTCACTAAAGGTTGTCTTAATTTGCTTCAATCAACCTGGCCAGCAACAGCTAGCATTCTTACATAGGCAAGATCATGAAATACTCCATAAATCAGAAAAAAAGAGGGAATCATTGTAGCATAATTCTCTTTGTTGTTATAAATAAAACGTTTAAAAGGGGCAAGTTTGATTGAACAAAACTCCCTAATTCCTTGAGTATGCAATGTCATCTGAGGTGTAAGAAAGGAAACTTTGAAGACCATTTGTCTAATCACTTTAGAGATTCACAAATTGAAGATAATATTTTTTTCATTCTGAAGACAATATTATCCAAGAAGAATTAGAATAATTATGTGTAAAACTGTTAAGGAAAGAAAACATTTACCTAAAAATAACTACTTCATTCATAGGCTAAGGATTTTATTACTTGTTTCAAAGAATAAAAACCAATAGATATGAAAATATTTTTTATTCATTAATTTTCAGGGCATCTAGTTGTCATATTTCTGTTTCCAATTCTTTTACTTAGGTTTCATAATGACTTCTTAAAGTACTCAACCTATAATTTAGATTAATTTTTAGATTTGAATAAGTAGAAATATTTGTAGTGAAATAATTGATTTCTCCTTTTATATGACAATAAGAAAACATGAAAAAATTGGTTGCCTTGCCGGGAGCTTGGACACGCCCATCGCTCTCCGCGCCCAAAAACTACGTCACCACTCCGCGCTTGGCATCAAACCCCACACTCAGCATCTAGCCCTGCCACGTAGCTTCCCCAACGTCCACTTCTGCACTCTGCACCCAAATCTGCACTCAACACCAGACTCTGCACATGGCACCTAGCCCGCCCTTAAGAAACCCTGACAAAATTTAAAAGAAACCCCGCCAAACCATGCCCAACAGCAGCTTGCGCCGCTCCCCCTGGACGGCCCGCTCACCGGCAGTCCCGCCTACCTACCAATAATAGCTTGCCCCGTCCACGTCTTGTTCCCTGACAGCCAATCAAGACACCATCACTCGCTATAAAAAACCCATGCCACAGGAAGTCAAGCGTGACTTCTCTGGCCCCCCTTTCCCGGGAACCTCGCTTGGGAGCTGAATAAACTGGAATTTAATTTTTCTTATACTGGCCTCAGTTTCCTCATTTTAAATTCGACAATAAGCCTTACAACTATTATATAAAAAGATGAGAAATTAGGTGATGACTATTACATATTAAAAGAGACTTATTTAGAATATGCTCTGAGATTACATTAGGTATGTGTGGAATCTGCATATCAACTCTTTTTTTTCACCTGGGAAACTGAAAATACGTCAAATCTGGACTACTCAAGATTCACCTTGATTAGAATACCTTAGGGTTAAATATGCAAGGGTTCCTAGGAAATCAATTTCCTAATACAGGCTTATCCTGGATTTGTATTGGAAGCAGTAAAGAAGGAAAAATTTGGCCTCTTACCTTCTGTTGTAGATTTTGCCAAAAGAAGCTATAGGGGAACAAATGGTGATTGCCCAAAATTGTGCCTGATGTTATTGGTTCAGTAGTTTATCAGTGAATAGCTTCCATGTTATTCAGACTTTCAACAAACATTTGTTGAAAGCATACAACTGTCCAGAATCAATAAAGACATAAAGATAAATATTTAAGACGTGCTTGCTGCTTGAGGACCTTCCATTCTATTAAATGCAGAAATGAAAACATAACAAGGAAAGAAGCTTGGACATAAGTGCAGGATAAAGTTGGACCATTAAGGATGGACTGGCTAGTAAAATCACAATATTATAGGACTTAACAATGTCAAAATAATTTTACACACACTTTCTCATGAAATTTACATAGTTTTCAAAATAAAAAAAATCACTACACATATGATCATTTAAAAAGGAAGGTTAGGGACAACTGTATAATAGATGTAGAATTCTATTTCTACCTGAGTGCCTCAAGAAGTAAAGTTAAAATGAGTTGAATTATTTTCTGAACATGAGAAATAGGTTTAATATAAGAAAGAAGTTCTTTACCACGAAGACAACTAGCCACCTGAAAAATAAAGAGTCCCATAGTATGTCTATCAGAATTCAGCATTTGATCAGAGATAAGGAAACAGGGATTCATGTTGCTAACAAAAGCTTTTACATAGCTTAATCTACAAATCTTTGATATCCTTGATATGGAATACGTTGTGAAATATGTAACTACGTGGACCAACTAACTATATACTTATGTTAAACAAAAGGTAACATAATTTTTTCTATATGTTAATTTGTTCAGTCAGTCATCATTTATTTCTTATTTATTTATTTATCTGATATGGAGTCCCACTCTGTCACCCAGGCTGGAGTACAGTGGCACAATCTCGGCTCACTGAAACCTCCACCTCCTGGGTCCAAGCAATTTTCCAGCCTCAGCCTCTGAGTAGCTGGAATCACAGGTGCGTGTGTCACCATGGCCAGCTTTTTCTTTTACTTTTTTTCTTGTGTGTGTATTTTTAGTAGATACAGGGTTTCACCATGTTGGTCAGGCTGGTCTCAAACTCCTGATCTCAGGTGACCTGTCTGCATTGGTCTCCCAGAATGCTGGGATTACTAGCGTGAGCCATCATGCCCAGCCATCACATTTATTTGGCACCAAATGTATGTAGGGCATTGTAATATCTAATTGGAGAAAGGAAAATAAATCAGATACATAGTCTAAAAAATCTCAGTAGGAGGTCATTTGAAAACAACTCAGAAAATGCTAAATATCATTTAAGAGATAGAGAAAAATTACTACAGTGTCTCAAAAAGGGGAACATATATTAGCTTAAGAGATGGGGTTAGAAAAAACTTCACTAAGAAGGGGGATTTTGAGCAGGTGCTAGAAGAATCAGAAAATTGCATTTTTAGAAAAGTGAAAGGTGTTCCAGTTGAGGAAAAAAAAAATGTAGATTATCATAAACACTTGAAAAACAAAAGTGATCATTTCATGAAAGCTCAAAACATCCTCAAAATATCAGGAGAGGTTTATTTGTGTCTGGAGAGGGAGGGATTGGTCATATAGATAATGATTTTTCAAAAGTAGGGCAAAATTTTAGATTCTATAATGTCCCAATTGTGTTATTTGATGTAGCAATGCCTTGTGTACAGAATAATGGAAATCTGTTTTAAAAACATTAAAATACTACAGAACAAGTTGGATTCAGACTTGCTTTTTAATGGTGAAGTTATTTGGACTGATTGATAATCCAAAGCATTTTTAGAGTTGGCTAGCTGGAAAATGCCAAATTAACAAGTGTTAACTAGTCTGACCTGAACTTTATTTCTTCTTGCTTGATGTTATCATTAAAAAAATAAATAATTCATTCAAGGGCTACTTTGAAGGACATGTGAGATGAAGGTACATCTGAGAAAGCAAGTGAGAAAAATTGAGAACACAGTTTTTTAAATTTAATTTCCACATATGTTCTTACAGATGGCAATTTAAAATATTTGTAAGATATTTTAAAAGGGCCAGATGAAGTGGTTCATGCCTGTAATCTCAGCACTTTGTGGGGGATAGACAGAAGAATTGCTTGAGCCCAGGAGTTCAAAACCAACCAGGTCAATATAACAAGACTGTCTCAAGAAATATTTAAGGGGGTGGGGCCGAGATGACTGACTAGAAGCAGTGGCCTTTAGAGGCTCCCACTGAAAAAAAAACATAATAAGTGTGTGAACCCTTCACTGCCAACCAAAGTATCCATGTTCTCTCATCAAAATTGCCTAGAAAACTGGTGTGATCCATGGAGAGAAGGAGGAACAGTGTAGTGTGGTGGCCCACCTGAAAGCCACAGGGGGCAGGGGAATCCACTACCCTAGCCATGAAAGGGAGTGAGTGAGCATGCTACCCAGCCAGGGAAACTGTTTCTTCCATGGAACTGTGGAACCCATGAACCAGAACATCCCACTCGTGAACCCACCACACCAGGACCTAGCATACCAACCCCAGAACATGCAGATTCTTACAGCCTCTCAGCTGGAATCTGCTTAAGGTTACTGATCTCCCCAGGGGGATGGGTGACCAGCACTGGCTGCAGCTGCGGCTGTCTGCTGTCTAAGCCATTCGAACTCCTTGAGGGAGGGGCAGCAGCCAGCACTGGGACTCCCAACTGCCTAACATGCTAAGCTCCCTGGGTGGCATCCATCTCTATAGCTTCAGGCTGCACTTTTCTCCTGCTGGAGCCAGGGAGGCTGGACTACTGGGTCCCAAGATGTGTCCCCCCAGCCCAACACACCAGCTGTGATAGTCTGTGGCCAGGGTACCTCTCCAGGCCTGACCCTGACCTAGCCTTCCACATTTTGTAGAATTTCTCTGCAGGACACCAGTAACTCCAGCTAGAGGCTCAGGGACAGAATCCAGATCTCCCTAGGCTTGAGCCCCTAGCAGGAGGGGTGG
The DNA here is from genome assembly GCA_963574635.1 of Cheracebus regulus. NCBI lineage: Eukaryota > Metazoa > Chordata > Mammalia > Primates > Pitheciidae > Cheracebus > Cheracebus regulus. The sequence goes on from CAUYQU010046729.1 coordinate 132,619, forward strand.
CCACAGTCTCTGTGGACCAGCAGACTTTGCCTTTCCTCCTGGTAGTTCTGAGGAATCCAAGCAGCCCAGACGAGTGGATTCCCCCCCTGCAAGGTACATCCCCTCCACCAAGGGACAAAGTGCTTTGTTAAATGGCTCCTGTGCCCTGTGCCACCCAACTGGGTGAGACCCTCCAACAGAGTTTGTCAGACACCCTGTATGGGAGCAATCCTACTGGCATCAGGTTGTGCCCTTTGAGGTCAGATGTCCCAGAAGAAGGAGCAGGCACCCATCTTTGCTGCTCTCCAACCTTCTTGAGTGACATCTCCAGGCACAGAAGTGAATCAGATGGATAGAGCTGACGTGAACCCCCAGCAAACTGCAGCAGTCCTAAAGAAGAGGGACCTAAACATTGAAAGAAAATCAAACAAGCAGAAAGCAATAACAACAGCATCAACAACAAGAATAAAAGCCCCATCCAAGGGTCAGCAGCCTCAAAGACTGAAACTAGACAAATTCACAAAGATGAGAAAGAAACAAGGAAAAAATGCTGAAAACTCAAAAGGCAAGAGTGTCTCTTTTTCTCCAAATGATTGAAATGTCTCTCTATCAAGGGCACAGAACTGGATGGGGGATGAGATGGATGAATTGACATCAAAAGATGGGTAATAATAAACTATGCTGAGCTAAAGGAGCATGTTCTAACCCAATGCAAGGAAACTCAGAACGTTGACAAAAGGTTAGAGGAATTGCTAACTAGAATAACCAGTTGAGAGAGGAAAAAAACAACTTGATGGAGCTGAAAAACATAGTGCAAGAACTTCATGAATCATACTCAATATAAGTATTAACAGCCGAATCGACTAAGGAGAAGAAAGGATATCAGAGTTGGAAGACCACGTTGCTGAAATAAGACATAAATAATAAGATATAAATAAACAGATAAGAAAAGAGAAAAAAACGAATGACAACAAATGAACAAAGCCTCCAAGAAACATGGGACTTCATAAGAAGACCAAACCGATGATTGATCTCAGAAAGAGATGAGGAAAATGGAAACAAGCTGGAAAACACACTTCAGGATATTATCCAGAAGAACTTCCCCAACCTAGCAAGACAGGCCAACATGCAAATTCAGAAAATACAGAGAACACTATTAAGATACTCCGTGAGAAGATCAACCCCAAAACACATAATCGTCAGATTATCCATGGTCAAAATAAAGGAAAAATTAGTCAAGAGAAAAGCTGAAGGAGGAAGAGACATAAAAAACTCTCCAAAAAATTAATAAATCCAGAAGTTTTTTTTTTGTTGAAAAAAAATCAACATAGACTACTAGCTAGACCAATAAAAAAGAAGAGAGAGAAGAATCCAATAGACACAATAAAAAATGACAAAGGGAATATCACCACTGACCCCACAGAAATAAGAACTACCATCAGTAAATACTATAAATATAGCTATTCAAATAAATTAGAAAATTTAGAAGAAATGGATGAATTTCTGGACACATACACCCTCCCAAGACTAAACCAGGAAGAAGTTAAATCCATGAACATACCTATACTAACAAGTTCTGATATTGAGGCAGTAATTAATAGCCTACCAACCAAAAAACTCAGGACCAGGCGGAGTCACAGCTGAATTCTACAAGAAATACAAAGAAGAGCTAGTACCATTCCTTCTAAAATGATTCCAAACAACTGAAATGGCTAAACTCTTTCCTAACTCATTTTATGAAGCCAGCATCACCCTGATAGCAAAACAGGGAAGAGACACATCAAAAATAGAAAACTTTAGGCCAATATCCTTGATGAACATTGATACAAAAATCCTCAGTAAAATACTGGCAAACTGAATACAGCAGCACATCAAAAAACTTATGCACCATGATCAAGTTGGGGATTCATCCCTGGGACACAAGATTGGTTCAACATGTGCAAATCAATAAATGTAATATATCACATAAACAGAATCAAAGACAAAAACCACATGATTATCTCAACAGATGCAGAAAAGGCCTTTAATAAAATTCAACTTCTCTTCATGTTAAAAACTCTCAATAAACCAGGTACTGATGAAACATATCTCCATAAATAAGAGCTATTTATGACAAAGCCACAGTCAATATCATATTGAATAGACAAAAGCTGGAAGCATTCCCTTTGAAAACCAGTATAAGACAAGGATGCCCTCTCTCACCACTCCTATTTAACATAGTATTGGAAGTTCTGGACAGGGCAATTAGGGAAGAGAAACAAATAAATGGTATTCAAATAGGAAGAGAGAAAATCAAATTGTTTCTGTTTGCCGATAACATGATTTTATATTTAGAAAACCATATCATCTCAGCCCCAAAACTCCTTGAACTGATAAGCAACTTCAGCCAAGTTTCAGGATACAAAATCAATGTGCAAAAATTACAAACATTCTATTACACCAACAATAGGCAAGGAGTGAGCCAAATCATGAATGAATTCCCATTCACAATTGCTATAAAGCAAATAAAATACCTAGGAATACAGCTAACAAAGGATGTGAAGTACTGCTTTAAGGAGAACTACAAACCACTGTTCAAGGATATAAGAGAAGATACAAACAAATGGAAAAAGATTCCATTCTCATAGATAGGAAGACAATATCATGAAAATGGCCTTACTGTCCAAAGTAATTTACAGATTCAATGCTAATCTCATCAAACTACTATTGACATTCTTACAGAATTAGAAAAAAACTACTTCAACTTTCATATGGAATCAAAGAAGATCCCATATAGCCAAGACAATCCTAAGCAAAAAGATCAAAGATGGAGATACCACACTACCTGACTCCTACTATATATAGGCTTATAGTACAGTAGTATAGGCTTGTAGTGTGTATATATATATATATATATATATATATATTTCACACATACACACACACACTTTTATATATATATATATATATATATATACACACTATATATACAAACTATACTATAAGTAACCAAAACAGCAAGGTACTTGTATCAAAACAGACATAGAGACCAATGGAGCAGAACAGAGACCTCAGAAATAACAGCACACATCTACAACCATCTGATCTTCAACAAACCTGACAAAACAAAACAAGCAATGGGGAAAGGATCTCCTATTCAGTAAATGGTTCTGGGAAAACTGGATAACCATATGCAGAAAACTGCAACTGGACCCCTTCTTTACACCTTATACAAAAATTAACTCAACATGGATTAAAGAGTTAAATGTAAAACCCAAAACCATAAAAATTATAGAAGAAAACTAGGCAATATCATTCAGGACATAGGCATGGGCAAATACTTCGTGTCAAAAAAGCCAAAAGCAATTGCAACAAAAACCAAAATTGACAAATGGGATCTAATTAAACTAAAGAGTTTCTGCACAGCAAAAGAAACTCATCAGAGTGAACAAGTAACCTACTGAATGGGAGAAAACGTTTGCCATCTACTGATCTGACAAAGGTCTAATATCCAGAATTTACAAGGAACTTAAACATATTTACAAGAAAAAAACAATCTCATTAATAAGGAGGCAAAGGATATGAACAGACACTTCTCAAAAGAAGACATTTACACAGCCAACAAACATGAAAAAAAGCTCGACATCACTGATCATCAGAGAAATGCAAATCAAAACCACAATGAGACACCAACTTATGCCAGTCAGAATGATGATTATTAAAAATTCAGGAAACAATAGATGCTGGCGAGGCTGTGGAAAAATAGGAATACTTTTACACTGCTGATGGAAATGTAAATTAGTTCAACTATTGTGGAAGACAGTATGGCGATTCCTCAAGGATCTATAATCAGAATTACCATTTGACCAGCAATCTCATTACTAGGTATATACACAGAAGAATGTAAATCGTTCTACTGAAAAGACACATGAACACATGTATTTATTGCAGTACTACTGACAAAGTAGCGAAGACAAAGAACCAACCTAAATGCCATCAATGATAGACTGAATAAAGAAAATGTGGTACATATACACCATGGAACACTATGAGTCCATAAAAAGGATGAGTTCAGGTCCTTTGCAGGAACATGGATGAAGCTGAAAGCCATCATCCTCAGCAAACTAACACAGGAACAGAAAACCAAACACCTCATGCTCTCACTCATAAGTGGGTTTTGAACATTGAGAACAGATGGATACAGAGAGGGGAACAACAAACATCAAGCCTGTTAGTGGGTGGGAGATGAGGGGAGGGGACTTAGAGGACAGGTCAATAGATGCAACAAACAAGCATGACACACATACACCTATGTAACAAACCTGGATGATCTGCACATGTATTCCATTATGAGTTTTTTTTAGAAGAAATAAAGAAAAACAAATTAAAAATATTAGCCAGGTGTAATGGCACAGGCCTATGGTTCCAGTTAGTTGAGAGGCTAAAGTGAGAGGATCACTTGAACCCAGGAAATCAAGGCTGCAGTGAGCTATAATCCTGCTACTGCACCCCAGCCTAGGCAACAGAGCGAGCCCATCTTAAAAAAAAATTTCAGTCTAACTCTGATGCATACATGAACACTCAGTTGTTGTTTTTTTTTTTCGTAATTTTTTTTGTAGAGACAGTCTTGCTGTGTAGCCCAGGTTGGTTTCGAACTCCTGGCCTCAAGCAATCCTCCTGTCTCACCCTCCCAGAGTGGTGGGATACCAAACAGGAGCCAACATGCCCAGCTAACTCTCAGTTATTTTCTAATATTAGAGAATCTAATTGCTCACTTATTACATTATTTTTCCAATTAAAGATGTAAGATTTAACATTAAATTTAAGTTATAGGTGTTTCCTTGAACACCTAATTATAATTGCAACTAAAATAGTGATCATTGGTGACTATTGAAAATTTGGTGATTTTTAAATGTATTCTCAATTTTTAAAGTAGTAGCATAGCCCAGATTGCATAGGGTGAAAAAAGGAAGATCATCCAAATCTTTTCAAATCCTTGAATAAACACATCCAAAAAGGAATGAAGGATGTGTGTGTGTGTGTGTGTGTGTGTGTGTGTGTGTGTGTGTGTGTGTGTGTGTGTTCTCTTTTGATGTATGATTTGGAGGAATTATCATCACAATAGGGGTGACCTACACTACCAGGGCAAATATTCCCCTAAATCAAGGGTGATTTCTGTATTCATTCACGGCTCTTCTTCATTTAGCCCAGTTCCTAGCATATGGTCAGTTTTAAATAAATATCTCATAAATTAATATATGGGAAATTGAATTACATAAGAAATATTATTCCAACAATTAAAACAGTCTAGAAGTGAATTGAGCTGCGCTGGGGAGTAGTGATCACTGTGCCATGACACAAATAATTCCTCATGACTGGATGTGATAGAGGGCATCCAAGCACCTAGAAGGCATTTGTAGAGACTCCCTGGAAAGTCCCGTTCAGCCACAGGATTCAATGATTCTTTTCCTGTGAACACTTGGAACATGTGATGGTGTATTATCTCCTGCAGATCATAAGGACCCCGTTTAACAACTTGCTACATTCATGTATTAAATTTTAGTTTTGTGACTTCGATAAATTCAGTGCTTCTAAAGCAGGATTACTGTATTCTCCTGGCAGGACATAAGTTGTTTCTTAGTCAATCTTCATAAACTATCATATCACTATTATACTCATGTTATAGGTAGAAAAATCAAGGCAGGAAGAAATGCAGAGCATCTTACATCCCAGTCTTAGTCATAGTGATTTCCAGAATTTTAGAGAATATTCCATAGAGCCCAGATATTGCAAATAAAGTATCTGCCCAATTGTAAAGTCCATACTATTGAATATAGTTACAATTTTCCTGGTGACAATTGCATACATAAAAGAGGAAAAATAGACCATCTGTTTTAAAATTGTTTAGCTAAAAGACTCTAAAGAAATCAGTCTATGTGACTCCAAAGATGACTGCCTAGCTCCTGGCTCGGAGGCCACTGTCTTGCTTCTATGAGTGGGAGAAGAACATGGTTTGCACGGGGAGGAACTAGACAGACCACGCTGTGGAGATGCGCAGCACAGTGCTTATCGAGCCTGTGCTCTTGGCCTTCCTCCACAAGGGCTCAGCATCCTCACGTCCACCACAGCCAACCTACACCACCATGGCTGGAGCTGGAGCTAGGCATGGTGATGGACAAGCACAGCCCTGCTGTCCGAGGCCATGGCCATAAAATATGTGGCCAGCTATGCCCTGTGCCTGGACATGATCACCAGAGAAGTGCAAGACCAGGATGAGAAAAAAGGGACTGAAGATATCCTAACCTCACAACCTTGAAGCTCTGACTCAAGGTCAATGGTGACCTCGGACAGGAGGGTGAAATATCTTCCACGATTTTTTTTCAGTCCCCTACGTCATCAGCTGTCTAAGATAATGACCTTGGAAGAAGAGGATAGTATCTTGTCTGGGAGGTGAAAAAGATTTGGATCGGTTAAAGAAAACGATGAGATTCAGTCTGGCATGCACCAGGTGGTCAGTATAAGAGTAAAGGTGGAAAGGCTAGAAAATTGAGTCACTTCTCAACAAGTTTCAGGAGAAAAGGGAGTAAGACAGAGGTAAGCAAAGTCCATGAAATGTCACACTCCTTTAATAAGAAACCAGTTATTTTAAAAATGATTAGCTTAGATTGCTATATCTCAATTCACAGAAGCTGAACTTTTCAAGAAAAATGTGATCTAGAAGGGATGGGCCAGAAATGGAAACAACCAAAATAAAGGATTTGAGATGCTTTGGAGGAGACTTTATTAAACCAAATGTTCAAATGACTTAGTTTCCTGGATTGAACAAGACTTTGCAGTGGGATCATCTCTAGGATGATGAGTAGTTCAAGACATAAAAGCTGCAAAAGAAACTGAAGTCGTGTCCCAGATCGGCATTTCCCAAATTTCCTTGGACTTAATCATTATCAGGAGGCGTTTGTAAAAATGAAAATTTCCAAGTTACTGGCTATCAGACCCACTGAATTAATTGATGGGATTAATCTCCAGGGAAGCTGTACTTACAGAGCACTACAAATGACTCTTATCCAGGTGATGTGGGAAAACACTGCTCTACATAATCAGTCCATTTAAAATTGTATTTAATAGGTGAACAATTAATGGAGACTTCATCTGTTTGCTTAGGGTATCTACCCCAACCTATTGATTCTGAGTTCAGGAGATAATTTTGAATTTAGCATTTTCCAAATAAATGTGCTATCTTTTGTATGGCCTACAAGTGTGCTTTTCCCCCTCCATAATGGTAAGTAGGGATACTTCTTTCTTGTGTGCTTTCAAACCTTGACCTTTAGCCTCCTGAGTACTGTGACCCTTTAAGAGAGTTATCCGCAACTCGACTTCCCAGCCAGAAATGACAAGGCTTTGAGGAAGTTGAAAAAAGCTGAGATTGCTACTTTTACTCTTGCCTGCACCCTTCCTTGGGTGGGGTGGGGGGATTGAGGGGGGAGAACAAAACACTAAGCAAGATGCACAGTGTAGCTATCAGAATGCCTGGTGGAGTCCTCTAGGCTTAGGCAAGGGCTCCTGTTAGTGCAAACAGAAATCTGCTAGGCCTTTGAAGAAAACCTAGGTCATCTAATTTAGTAATGTTTAACATTCATTGAACACTTAGCACTGCTAGGTATTGTGCTAAGCAGTTTATTCTGTTATCCATGTGATATATAACCCTCAACAAACCCTTGCTATTGGTATTATCACTACCATCCCCATTACATAGATGAAGACAGATTTACAGGCTAGGAAGCCTGGCTAATGTCACTCACCTGAGTGGCAGAGCCAAGATGTAAGCCAGGTGTCCCAAGACCAGAACCAGAAGTCTTGACCACAATGAAGACTGTGTCTTGTAAATAGGTAAATAAGAAGATTCAAACATTTAGGTATGATAAAACCCTTATGCTTAAATAATAATTTAGTATGAGGAAGTACCATAATTTGTTGTTTATTAAATGTCTGTTATCTTAACTACATTTTACTCTTTTGTTGTTTTGTTTTCTTTTTTGAGATATTCTCTCTCTGTCACCCAGGCTGGAGTACAGTAGCAAAATCTTGGCTCACTGCAACCTCTGCTTCTGGGTTCAAGTGATTCTCCTGCCTCAGCCTCCTGAGTAGCTGGGATTGCAGGCACCTGCCATCATGCCCTGCTAATTTTTTGTATTTTTTAGTAGAGATGGCATTTCTCTATGTGCCCTAGGCTGGTTTCAAACTCCTGAGCTCAGGCAATCCGCCTGCCTCAGCCTCCCAAAGTGCTAGGATTATAGGCGTGAGCCACTACACATGGCCTACTTTTTAACTTTTAATAAAGAAAAGGAAAGAAGGAGGAAGGGAGGGAGGGAGGGAGGGAGGAAGGGAAAAGAAATCAGTCACTGCCCACCATCTTTCCATCTTTGTTCAAAGAAAATCTCCCAGAACACAGTGAATGTCTAGATGAGAAGTGACCATGTAGTCCATTAGGCGTCATGTATGTATATACCCAAAGGCCTAATCATTGGTACTTAGTAGTGAGTTCATAAATGAAATATTAGAAATGTTCCCAATTTATCCATACTTAAAAGCTATGATAGAAAAATGAAAAATTCCAAAACTAAAGTATTTCATTTTGAACTCAAATTCATTTACTTCAATGCCCTGTTGTCTGGCACAATTTTAGATTATAACAGCAAGGTCCAAGTACACCCTGCCTGAAGAAGTAATAAGTAAGGAACATTTTGAAGGAAGCCCTAGAGAGAGGAAGGAACTTAGGTAAAGGTTTCTGTGTATGTGCAAAAGTACCCAAAAGTAAAATGAACCAGTGTGTCAAAATGTAATTCTATAATTCCCAGGGCAACATCTAAGGGAACTAACTTGCAAGCAATACATTTGCAATACATGATGGTTTGAGTTTCCAGAAAACTCAGATCAGTCTCAGGAGATCCTCTTTATGGTGTATTCATGAAACAATACAGATTACTAATTATGAGGATATACTTTTTCTTTAACCAGTGGCATTCTAAATATTAACCAGAAACAAACAATACTATATTGGATATGTCTATACATAGATAGGCTTTTTCTTTTCCATGAATGACAATTTATTTACTCTTCTTATTTCTAAATACAGCTGTAAACAATCTCTGCACAAACTATCCCAGTACGAGTAGAACAGATTCAGTGAATAATAACTCACTGAAATTGAGGCAGTTACAGTCACATTTGCACTCCCCAAAGCCGGCAGTTTCATTCTCTAGAGACAGGTGCATTTATCACATTCACAACCATAGTAAAATGAAATCATCAACTAAAGGGTTGGCTCACTCATTTTCCTCCAGGAGAGCCACTGACCATTTTAAATATTAAAAAAGAGGATCTCCAGCCTCTATTTATTTGAAAGAAAGAAAGAAAGCCCAGAGAAGTGAATGAGGAGTGTCAAGATACACCATGGTACAGTCAGAGGTAAGGATGTTATGAGTACTGAAAGATTGCATTAATATGGCATATATGGACTAGTAATAAATCAGAACCTGGGGGTGGAAGGTGAGCAGAATGGACTAGCATAAAATCTGAGGAGTGTTGAGTTCAAATTCATAAAATCTGGTGTTGAATTTAGTCATTTTCTTTCTTAAGTGTATTCTTAATCACCTTAATCACTTGTTATTTGCTTAAGTGTATTCTTTTTTTTCTGTTTTTTTTTGTTTTTGTTTTTGTTTTTTTTAGATGGAGTCTCTGCTCTGTTGCCAGGCTGGAGTGCAGTGGCAGTGATTTCGGCTCACTGCAACCTCCGCCTCCTGGGTTCATGTGATTGTCCTGCCTCAGCCTCCCGAGTAGCTGGTACTACAGGTGCACACCACCATGCCCAGCTAATTTTTGTATTTTTAGTAGAGATGAGGTTTCACTATGTTGGCTAGGATGGTTTCAATCTCTTGACCTCGTGATCCACCCGCCTCGGCCTCCCAAAGTGCTAGGATTACAGGCATGAGCCACCACTCCCGGCAGTGTATTCTTAATCTCATGGGGAAAACAAATCAGGTTTTACTTCTTTCTCTTTGTTGTTTTGATTTCAGGAATAAGAAACATTTGACCTTGTCACCAAATTCTTCTGGCTTTGAGTACTGATATTCAAGATACTTTGACTAATAATCCTTAATCACTTTCCATAAAACCTCAATGTAGACATTTAAAAAGTTATCATTTTAGGCACTAATTTAGATCCACAAAATTAGTCTTCTATGCACATAAACAGTTTTTAAGTAAAATAAATTACATCACATGGATGCAGTAAGGAAAGGCTTGACCATTTCTCCTGGATTACATGATAAAGACTGCAAACTCATTGATGAATTAATTACAATGGCAACTTTTTGGATGTAAGTAAACTCCAATTTTACAGAGCACTATCAACCTGCTTTTAAGACACATCAAAGTACATGCTCTTTAAATAATGTGATCAACTTAATAAGCATTTTTGTCCTTGTTACCACATTTTTTGTTACCACATTTTTTTAGGGAACTCTGGTGTGGACTGAGAAATATCAGTGTTTTGAAACTAATTTCATGGCTAAGCCTAAGGCTCCAAGTATGTCAGGACAAACCTTAGAGTCTTCCTACTTCCTCATATTCCCTAGATGGAGCCAACATATCCTTAGATCCTTTGAAAGACCATATGAAAATAATAGGAACCTGAAAAGCAGTATACATACCACTTAAGCAAACAAAAATCATTTCTTCTATTACAAATTTCTCAAACATCAAGTCAAACTAAACACAACAGACTGCACAAAGCACAAAACTTCACTGCAAACACCTTCGAGTTTTGAAAATAAGACATTTGTTGTTTATACTAAAGTCACTGAAGTTTCACAGATAAAGAGAAAGAACTGCTCTCGAGATCTCAATGATGCTTATCCTAATGGGAGAACACATTGAAATGTAAAAAGATTAGCCTTTAGGCTTCAGAGCACAGACAAACTCAGCAGGTCTTACTGTTTATATTAGTTATTGGAATGCTTCTGCTTCAATGCCTAACACCTCCCATCTAAATGTACCAGGTATTCTGATATGCGTATACATGTCACATCAAACTGTTTAAAAACTGATGACAATCATGAATTGTAGGCTGTTCATTGTCTCAGGCAGCATCATATGCAAATAAGGATTCCAGGCTGAAGCACTCTCTATGAACTTTCACAAACGTGCATTTTCTTCTCTCCACGAAAACCTCTGTTATCTCCCTGACAGGCTCCTGATAATGGAAAAGATTTCTGCCTATTAGGATAATCTTCGATCTCCAGCTCATCTGCTTCCATGTGAGAATTGTTTAAAAACGATTTTGCCCTAGGTAATATAATTTAAGCTCCCCAATGAATTTTCCCATCCCACTTCTTGGCTAGTAGTTTATTTTTCTGATACATACAGATAATGATTACATACTTTTTTTGTATCAAAACACCTATGTAGATGGGTGGGAGGATGGGTGGGTAAAATCTTTAAAGTAATGACCAGATAAAATACCTTCATGGGAGATACTTTGGTTTTCTTTCTATATCATATTTTCAAGTTCAACCACCAAGCAGCAGTCTAAAATAGCCTTCCCTAAAACATGAATATTTCTTTAAAAAATAATCTATTCATGAAAAAAATTAGGTCTGAAAAATAGTCATCTTCTTTAACACTGAGTTATAGATAATTACAATGCTTCAACCCTCCAAGAATCTCAAGCCTTTAATTCATATGCTTGGCATATCATGTCTTTATAATAACATTCAGAGACACTAGGTTCAGCAGTTTTCCCCTTTTCTTTGTCATTCATTACATTCCAAACATTTGTGTCCTACAATATATGTAGGGCAGCTGGCTTTATAACTATTCTTAGCTCTATAAAGTCAGCTATAACTATTCTATAGCTATGGCTGTTTTACTTTTTTGAATATTTCATCACTTTATTTGCTAGCTAAAATTTTACCATGAAGATGGCTCAAGATTAAAAAAAATGATATGGAAAATATATATGAAATTAATGGTTACAAGTTTCTAATTCAAAAGAACAATGTGAAATATACGAACGACCTTCATTTCTCAATTTTTCTTTCCCTAAGGGAATCTCTAAAAATTAAGAAATATTCACTGGTTTAAGAATTCAGATTTCCTCATAAATTTATCTCAGGAGTTATCATAATATGTTATTTTTATTTTTAAAAATGGCCTTTCTCTTAGAAGTAAGGTTGTATTCCTCTCTTTGTCAGTTGCATGTTCTTTGCCTCATTATATTGACCAAACAGGGCATTGATCGTGAATCAGTTCACACCTTTAAGCTGTATCATTCAATAATTAAAGCAATCTGAAGAAAACAAGGAATTCATGTGGTATACAAGTTGTTCCTGCTGCTGTTTGTGTTCTTACTGCAGGTAGTGTTGTGTGGCTGCTAGGGTAGCAGTGTGTGTATTATTGATATGCATGGTATTGTTGTTTGACCACAGTCTTTCCAGTATGAGTAGATCGTGCCTGCAGATTGACAGCTGACGCTAGCAAAGAGAGCCATTAGTTTTATAGGAGAGGAAATTAGAAATAAATAATTCTCAACAAGAAAGCAGTTAGTACTATTTGTGTGGCTCTGAATACTTGTCAGCCTAAACATACCATTTGAAGACTTCTTTTTTTTGTGTGAACTTTACCCTGGGAAGGTTTAAAGATAAAATGTATCATATGTGTTACAGTATTGTGAAAATAATTGAAGTAAAATCCAATTGCTCGGAAAGGGAATAAGAAATTTAGCAAACACCTAGTGAAACATTTCAGAAAAATTAGTTTGAAGATTCTAACCAAAAGCAATACCTGAAATCTTGATGATAACCTATTAACAATAATCATTTTTATAAGTTAAAATCAAGTCAACTTCTAATGTAAGAGATTGGAGAAAGGAAGACCTATTTCTTAACTGAAAAGTGGTATGGAAATCTGGAATAAGTAGTAAGTTGAATATAAATGAATATAGCGAATATAGCACATAAAAAAAAAGGCTAGTGTTTCAAATATCTCTAAGGAGAGAAAGAAGTCATAGTGATTGATCCAAAAGTTACAAACAGAGATAGCAAACACAGAATGAGATGGTACTTGGGAAAATCCAAGAGGTTTTGCTTATGGCAAAACAAGTGAAATACTGATCATCAAGTGGTAGAACAAGCAGGAAATGAAGAAATAACAGAAGATCTAAGAGGACCAACCCTCCAAAAATCAGTGGAGAGTTTGAAAGATAAGACAGAAATAAAAATATTATCAATGAAGATAACTCATAAATTCTTACCTAAAAATACTGTTTTCTTTTATATTACAGATAAAAAATATATAATTACGTATATGTATAAAATATAAAATGATAAGTATTCACTCGATATATCATTGAAACAGTTTCAGTGAAACTGTTTTGAAGATAAATCTAAGAATATTGCGAGGTTTGGCTTATCGATCAGGGTAAGTCACAGCAGAAAATTTTTGTGGCAGGGGGCAGATAACTTGAGCCCAGGAATTAAAGACTAGCCTGGGCTACGTGGAAAAACTCTGTCTCTACAAAATTTCCCCCTGAATTAGCGAGGCATGGTGGCACATACTTGTAGTTCCAGCCACTCAGGAGGCTATGGAGGGAAGATCACTGGTGTCCAGGAGACAAATGTTGCAGTGAGCTGCGATAATGACCTGTCCTCCTGCCTGGGTGACAGTGTGAGACCTTGTCAAAATAAAAAGGTGGGAGGGAAGGAAGGAAGGAAAGAAAGAGAAGAGAAGAGAAGAAAAATAGAGAAGAAAAGAAAAGAAATGAAAAGAAAATTTTTACAATTACCATCTAGAAAAGAGCTGAGATGGAATGACCAAGTGATTAGGTAAAAGAGAAGTGAGAGGAGAGAGCCTTTCCTCAATGTCTCTTACAGAATAGAAAGGAATCAGATTTGGTAAGATATCCAATTTTGGCAAAGGACCAATGATGCTGAGAATTGACCATACTAATTCATGCAGAGAGAACACAGCCTATTCCTATTTTATCCACAAGAAATGATCCATAATTTAGAGGAGGAAATGTCTGTCAAATGTTTACAACTTTTAATATTTATGATATGTGTATATTTTTATTAACAGTTTTATAATACAAATTACCTATAGCTAAATGTAGAACATCCACATATGCATGTACACTTTCAAACACATACAACTACCATGAAATGATTAACAACATATAAGTCAAGTCAGATGTTAGCATTAGGCAAAATTCTGCAACGTGGGTGATCCTTGAGGACGTTATGTTTAGTGAAATAAGCTAGTCACTAAATGACAAATAATGTATGATTCCACTTATGTGAGACATCTAAAGTAATCAAATTCATAGAGACAGAACATAGAATAATGGTTGCCGGGGCTGGATGTGGGGAGGGAGAGATGGGGGGTTGGTTTTCAATGGGTACAGTTTCCATTTTGCAAGACGAAAAAGTTCGGAAGATCTGTCTCATGAAAATGTGAATATACTTAAAACTACTGACTATACACTTAAAAATGGCTAAAATGGCAAATTTCATTTACTTATTTTTTTCTTAAGATGGACAGAGTCTCGCTGTGTCACCAGGCTGGAGTGGAATCGCGTGACCTCGGCTCACTGTAACCTTGGTCTCCCCTGTTCAAGAGATTCTCCTGCGTCAGCCTCCTGGCTAAATACAAAAATTAGCCACATGCCACCACGCCCAGCTAATTTTTGTATTTTTAGTAGAGACGGGGTTTCACCATGTTGGCCAGGATGGTCTCAATCGCCTGACCTGTGATCCGCCTGCCTCTGACTCCCAAAGTGCTGGGATTACAGGCGTGAGCCACCGTGCCTGGTCTAAAATGGGAAATTTTATATCATGCTTTTGTTTTTTTTATTTTTTTAACCACAGTTTAAAAAATAGAAAAAAAAACGTGAAATAGTAAAAAAAATCTTAGATAGGTTTTCTTTTTCCCTACCACAACCTCTCTTGTCCCTTGTAATAGGCATGCTAGATTTCCAACATTTTTATTCTTTGCCACAGTCTTTTTGGTTCAATCCAATCTTCCTCTCCCTCTCTGGAGAGTGCCCTGAAATAAATCTCTGCAAAACCTATTCACCTTAAATGCATTTCTCTTGTAAACTGATGATCCACTTATATACATAATCTATATTTCCTAAAATATTCCTAAAATGTTTTTCTACACTATTTATCCTAAGATAAATTGTAAGTATGTTGCCCTTTTATTGAATAAGCCTGTCACAAAGGACCCTTTTCAAAGAAAATACTTATTCAATGCAAAATAACTCATGTTAATAGACAACAAACAGCGAAGAAGTGCTTATGAGTGTCCTGAAGTGTGTGTGTGTGTGTGTGTGTGTGTGTGTGAGAGAGAGAGAGAGAGAGAGAGAGAGAGAGAGAGAGAGAGAGAGAGAGAGAGATGGTGGGGCTGAGGAAGAATAACCACTTTATTTGGAGAATAGGTTTAAGTTAGATACTCTATTTCTGAAAGGATTAGGAGTTGAAGGCGTGCTTGTCATATACGAGTTTACTTTCTAAATGTGCCTGTGTATGTGTGCCTGTGTCACGTTCCTGCTTGGCAACAGAGAAGCTACACTGTTAATAATTTGAAGTTAAGATAGAATAATTTAACTGGAATGTCAGGAACTTCATTCAAATCAAGGAGATAATTATCAAGACATTTTAAGAGAAACACTGTCCATTACAATATTTAGAACAAATAACTTAAAAAATTTTTTTTGAGAGACAGGCATCTCACTCTGTCATAGCTCACTGTAGTCTAGAACTCCTGGGTGAGGAATCCTCCCAGCTCAGTAGCTGGAACTACAGGTGCACTTTTCTTTTCTTTTTTTTTCTTTTTTTTTAAGAGATGAGGGGCTTCCTATCTTGCTCAAGCTGGTCTCGAACTCCTGGTCTCAAGCCATCCTCCTGCTTCAGTCTCCCAAGCAGCTAGGATTACAGATGTTAACCACAATGCCTGATTAGCAGAAATAACTTTAAAATGGGCTTTGATGCAACATAAACTGCATCTTAGGAAATAATCATATCCCGGAAGTACAATAGTCTGGTTAAATCAGTAAACCTTTTCAATCCACTTCTTTTTTCTTTTCTTTTAAATGAGATGTTGGACATGAATAGAAATGCTTGACAGATATTTTTAATTTTCCAAGATTCCTTGTTTTCATAGTGGAAACATACATAAATTATGCAGGATAAAATAGAAAAAGCCTTTAAAACCAATACTTGCTAACTACTTTGGATAGATTCTTAACATCAACTCTAGTCTTACTGAGATATTCATTTTTTTTCCTTTCAGTACTACTTAGCTTTTTTTTTATTTTGTAGAAATATGGAAGGATTATGAAAATAAAATGAAAGGCTGGACTCTATTAGATTAGAGATAGCTTTGGTCCAGCCCAAGCTGTGCCTTGAAATAAATCTAAAGCATTTTCTGGTTAAAACAGCAAGAAAGCAGTTTAATTTCCCATAAACCACAGTTTAATGCACTCTAGAACAAATGAAGTGATTGAAAATTTTGGATATATGATGATGTTTATATTCACACTCCACAAATACCATGCTCAGATGCCATTGACAAATTCCAAGTATGCATTAAGGAAAGAAAGGGAGAGGAAATGCTTATGTATGACACCTGCATGTAAAACCTACCCATTTGCAAAAATGGAATGTAAACACATTTATTCTGCAACATACACCTATAAAATGTTTGCATATTGGAGTAAAGTAAGGAGAAATGTATAACTAGCAACAAATATGCAAAGAACTAGGTCTGTAAAGCAAATACCTGATTATTTTTTGCCTTATCATCAAAAGTATGTATGTGTCATCTCACCCCTTTATATCTACCAGATGTATAGACAGTGAATAATTTAAATTATTCATATCAATAGTCAACCATGTAGGACAATTAACAATAAATGCCAGGGGACAGCATCACATAGTTGAAAACTCAATTGCTTTGGGAACTGACATGGCATTATGTTGCATGTGCTACTTTCTATAAATACAACTTCTATTTCTTTTTTTAAAGGGGAATAATGCCTAGTTCAAAGAATTGTTATGATAAAAACATTAAATGGCAACTAGAACCAACTTTATATCAACTAGAGAGTGACTGATGTACATTATTTTCTCAATAAATATCAATATCCTGTCCCTCTTCAATTAGGTTTTTCTATGAATAATATGCAAAATTCCTCCCCTTTAAAGACAACACACAGCAATACACACTAAAATGCTGACACATTTTTCTCCTCTCAGGGTGATTTATTTCTGAAAACCTATGAGAAATTACTGGAATTTAAAAACATAATTACCTTTGAGATTAATGGTACGTAATTACTTCAACAGTTAACTAAACACATGTGAAATACTTAATACTCATGTTATTAAAATGTATTAACAAAACAAGAAAAAACAGTGAAGAAGAAATAAAATACAATGCAAGTAGCACTAACACTGCTATTATAAACTAGCCAACAAATAGTATTTGGTAAGAAAATTTAAATCACAATATACATGTATACACCGTTTACTTTTCTTTCTCTATACTTGGTTGTTTATAAGATGTAGAAAATCCAGATTGGTCTTCTAAATGCTAATGCCCTGTTAAATCAAAATAGGTATACGAAATTAAACTCCTTCTCAAGTTGGACTTATCTTGGAGTTTTACCACATAAGTTTTTGCTAACTCTTTTTCTTAATATACTTTTCTTGTTTATGGAGAACCAAAAATATAAGTTATCTTGAGATGTACATTCTTGTCCAAGCACTGCAATATGTCCACAATATCCCAAGGAACACGATTGTCACAATTTGCCTTCATTAACCCCTGACTTAAGACTGGCAGGTTTTTATTATCCCCACCAAGAAGAGTGGAAAGTGACATGGAAGGCAATTATAATAATGAGTATCATATATAAGAGAAAGTTACTTACTTAACTGTATTCAGTGTTTCTTTGGCTCGAAACAATCTGATAATTATTGATGGTAATAAGCAACTTGTTAACTGTATAACTATGTTCACTATTTATAATAAGGTAAGAGTATGTTGGCTTCTAGGCAGAGGTACTTGAAGGCTCTTCTTCATGCTCATTTTTTAATGAGCATACCACAGCCTAGAAAACATAATAGTGGCCTAAAATCACAGAGGCTACTTAGAGATGGGACTGAAACTATGACTCTGTCCTTTTGTCCTGTTTATTGCAATGACTAAGTCACTAAATTAATTGAATGGGGAACAGAGTACCATATGAAAGTCACTCAAACTATTGTGTACCACAATGTTAACAATCAGCAAACATTTACAGGAACTGTTTTAGCCTCTCTCCAGCAGCATGCTAAAGAAATAAGAATATTTCACATTTGATACAAGCTCCCTCCATGGGTTTCAGTTTCTTTATCTAAAAATTGGCTCTCCAGATTTGTTGCAAGATAATGTGACACTAGCACGGTGCCTGCCACAGTGCTTGTGTAGTTGTGTATTCTGAGCTGTATATTATGCTATGGT